>VMDR010010538.1:0-30576 GCA_007922815.1 Macrotus californicus | reverse complement strand
CTTCAGTCTCGTACCATCGCCTCTTCCTATTTTCTCTCTCTTTATATCAGCAGCTGGGAACAGAACTCAAGGACAACTCCAGCTGAGCGTGGTGCTTACCAAGTTTGTTTTCCTTATTTCAAGAACTATGTTTCTTCTAGGTTCTGTTCAAAGACCAACATTTGGTTGTTCTCCAGTTCCTTCAGACAATTGAATTTTTAAAAAATATTTTGCCCAGAGATAAAATTATTCTCAGCTGGAGGTTGAGAAACTTATTCAAGTTCAGAAATCAGATGGGTTAGGATTTAAACCCAAATTTGGTTGATAACAAATATCTGACACTCCATTTAAACAGTTTTTGGAGCTAGACGAGTTCAGAGATTAAGGCAAACGATTGACTTCACTGACAAATTTTAGTCTGGTTTGAAGTACTGATTTCATTTTTTAAATCACACACTACATTCCTTTGACCTCTGCTCCATTCCACATTTTGTGTACACCAGAAATACAAGCTGAAGTGCTTCTAAACTGCTCAGTGTATTGTGAACAACCCACTTTGAAAGGAATCAATGCATGCGTTCAGCGTGATTCTGAGTGATTCAATCCAATCCGTTCCATCTAAAAACACAAGTAGTATTGATCTACAAGTACAGCAATAATAATACCTAAATACTCTCCACAAAATATTTGTATCTGTTTTTAGCTAATGCGTCATTTAGAAGAGCCATTTAAATTCTTAATACACAGGGACAGAAAATACAGTTGACCCCTGAACAGCACAGGTTTGAACTGCAGGGGTCCACTTATATGTAGATTTTCCAATAAATACATACAAAACTATAAAAGTATTTTCTCTTACTTGTGATTTTCCTAATAACATTTTATTTTCTCTAGCTTACTCTATGTAAGAATATAGTATATAATAATACAACATAGAATATATGTGTTAATCAACTATTTATGGTATCAGTAAGGCTCCTGGTCAATAGTAGGCTACTAGTAGTTAAGTTTTGGGAGCAAATGTTATACACAGACTTTTTTTGAAGATTTTATTCATTTATTTTTAGAGAGAGGGGAAGTGAGGGAGAAAGAGAAGGAGAGAAACATCAATGCAAGAGAGAAACATCAATCAGCTCCCTCCTGCATGCACCCCGACCTGGGACTGCACACACAACCCATGCATGTACCTGACCTGGCATCAAACCAGCAACCTTTCGCTTTGGGGGACGACGCCCAACCAACTGAGCCACCCTGGCCAGGGCCACACAGATTTTTTGACTGCACTGGGATTGGCGCCCTTAAACCCTGCACTGTTCAAGGATCAACTGTATTCTACAACTATGAAAATACAGTATTTGAGAAAGACACAAATGGACGTAGTTAAAAAAATTTATTTATTATTATTCTTATTATTATTTAAAGGGAATGCACATTCAAGCCAAAAGTACTGGTCTAGGAAGCAATAGCATCCTCAATGGTATCCCTGCTTCTTTACTCACCATCCTAAACATTTTATTTTCAATATAGCAGCCAAAGTGATTCGTTTAAAAAATAAGTCATATTATGTCACCCCTCTGCCCAGAATCCTCTAAAGGCTTCCACAGTATACAAATAAAAGTGAAAGACCCCAGAGGTCCTCCATGCAGTATACAGGTCCTTCACGATTTAACTCCCTCCTAATCTCTGACCTCAGCCACTGTCCTCCCCACCTTGGTTATTACACCCTTATTAGCACACAGGCCTCACGCCAGGCCTGTTCCTGCCTCAGGGCCTCTGCACTTTCATTCCTTCTGCCCAGGATGCTTTAGCTACATATCTCTGCATGACAACTCCCTCACCCCTTTTCCTGACTACCTTTTTTTAAATTGCAGCCCCCACCCCACCCCAACCTCAACCCCAACCTGGCATTTCCTATTCTCCACTCCTGTCTTATTTTAATCAACAGCACTTACCATAGTCTGAAATTCCACACTATATACTTCACATATTTATCTCATTTACTGCCCTATCCTACTAGAGTGTAAATTCCTCAAGGGGGAGGTGCTTATTTTTGTTTGTCTCCTGCTGCAATAAGTGAACAATCTGACTAGTACTTGAATAAATTATCTGAGTGCTAGACCCAGTTTTACTATTAACTAGCAGCCTGACCTTAAATAATCACTCTGAGCCTCAGTTTTCTCATCTCAGAGTTAAATACGGAGAACAAACGAAATTACGTATATGAAAATACTTCATATATGAAAATTACTAAACAAGGATTAAAACTTGGTTGTTGGTGTGGTATTTTTACAGACACTTCCTGCTAGGTATTAATAGATTTACAATGTTCTACATGGAAGAAAAAAAAACAGGGACAAAATTTTTAGTCCAGTCGCTACTGTATTAACAGCAACAGAAGAGCTACTTGTCATTCAGCCGGTGCGCCTGCCCAGCCGTTTGCTCTGTGTCACTGAAGACCTGTGTGCTGGATGAAAACACAGGCTGTTTGCGTGGGAATCTGGCTCTTGTTTTTTTTACATATTGGAGCGCAAGGCTAGGTGCTGAATCATGCCAGAGAGGCCTCTTCCACCTTGCGGTCACCCTTTTGCACATTTCTACTACAAAGCTATTTAGGTAAGGCCTGGCCAAAGGACACACTTACAAACCACAATTAATTCGGCTAGAAGAAAGGAACGCCAGGAAGCCATTCCCAGGCCCTCATGACAGCTTATTAGCTGCTCAGGTGATCCTTGCTCTAAGAGCCCTAGCGTCATCCTATTCCCAAAATTCTTCCCAGGTGACCTTCCCCAAACCCTCTGCTCCCTATGTGGTGAATACAAACCCTTCCACCCTTGTCGATGCAAATGTCACTGCCACCTGAACAGAGGTCACACACCAAGGGAGAGGAAGCCTCGTGGAAAAGAGGGTGACAACAATTCTCCCAAGTACTACATGAATACATGGGTGTTAGAGGCAAGGGGGATGCAGGCTGCCACTGGAGGCATTTTCATCTTGCCAAGTGACAATATGACCTGCCATGTGACAGAAATTAAGAAACCAGAGAAGAGTCATCACACAGGAAGACACTTGAGAGTCAAAGGATTGCATAGGGCTTTTTAAGAGAGATCAGAAATGTGGTCTTTTCTTTCCTCACAAAAGAAATTTCCTTTTCCCACAAAAGAAACAACACTGATTCCTGAGTGGGTTTGATTCTGGAATGCAACACGTAAGGATGTTTTTACTCATCTTACGGTAAGCATGTTTTTAAAATATCTCTTTGAATGTGTTCATGATCAGGTCTACCACGAGCCAACGTGGATTCTTTTCACACTGTCATGAGTCTGGGGTTCACAGCTGAGACCTGGAAGAGTATATGATGGGACCTATACCGGAAGGACATCTAGCTAGCCAGCACCACGCTGAGGCCAAAGCCACTGGGGTCAAGGAAGAGACTTGGTCTTGGTCAACCATAACCTTTTGTCTAAGTCCTGGGGCCCTGCTGACACAAGAAGAAGATGAAAGCAGTTTTTTTTAATAGCTCCTGGTATATATATGGACACCTGGGGTTTTGCAGACTCTAAATTCTACAGAATTTAGGAAAAGTTCCGAGTCTTTCATCATTGTTCACACTGTTTTGGCCAAAAGTATGCTGGGCTAAACGACTCTTTCTCAGCATGGATCAAATACGTAGCTTCAGCTGAATCCCACCTTCCTAGGGCTTCAGTGGTAACATCTCCATTTATCCCTAAAAAATAGAACTGGCACTGCTGGATTTTGATTGCCCTTCAAAATAATCGTACATTGTATTGGACTTAAGAAGTCTCATTCTTGGAAATTATTTTACTTTTGTTTACTTTATTTATACACAGCATCATTCCAAAAGAAGAATTTGAGATAACTTACCAAAAACATATGTGAGATAACAAAGTAACATTTAAAAACGTAAGTGGGTTGGTAAATAGCTCTCCTTATCCCAAAATGCTTGGCAGAGAGAACTGCGGATAGTTTGACCTACTCTGCCTGTGAAAACCGGCGGGGAGAGAGTGCGGAAAACGCGCTCAGATAAATACACCTCCTGCCACCCTCTACCTCACTCACAATAGGCAGCCAAGGCATGGAGAGCGCCCCAGGTGAAACAACCCTGCTCTGCATCTTCAAGGTAGGCAACACTCCTGGGGAGGCTTTGTCGTTTCTTGTCTGCTTATGCATGTCCATCATTTCAATATTTGGAAAGCATTCCACGTCTGGAAGCCAAATGGCCTCCTGCCCTCAGGGCCTCTTTGGAGTTGGCCTTTCGATCCTGGGCCGCTGAGGTCAGGACCGGGACCCACATGGTGCCCTGGTCCCAAGATCTGGGGCAACAACAGGAGACAATGTTGTCACTCCTTACGTCCAGCTGACTGTGTGCTGCTTCTTTGTTGTACCAAATCTGCGGAGGCAGTCTGTCTATTGTGATTATATTTTCAAGCATTTGACCAAACAGTTACAAGTATCAATAATTTGGTTAAATACCCAAGTGAAAATGGTCTTTCAGTCAAATTAAAGAGGTTTCCATCACTTGTTAAATCACTTTTGACTCAAGCAGCTACCCTTCCAATGCTTCTGCACCATGAACACACGTTAAGCCATGCTCACATACGTGGAGCAAAATGTAAGTACGGGGAAAAGTGAAGCTGCTTTCTTAATCAAACTAGATGTCAAGATCCCCAGATAGTTGATAAAAGGGAAGCTTCTTTTTATAGAAATACTCCAGTTCATAAATACAGGAAAATGTTAGAATTAAAACATTACCATCTTGCAGTCTCTACTAACGGATCTAGGAAATGGTCATTAAAGGCTCATAACTTCACCAAAAGAGAGACAACTGATTATCCTATGCCTCTGAATAGCTTACACAACAATGGATTCTGATCAGGCTTCCAAGTCCCAGTGTGTAGAAAATACATGGACCCGAACAACACAATCATTCAGTCCCAACTGAAGGAATGAGTGCACAATAAATCATCCAAATTGCAAGGGAAAAGAGAGAGAGAGAGATGAACTTATAGATCAAAATAAAGTGAATATTTATATCAACACATTGCAATGTATGGACTCTATTTGGATCTTTATTCAAACAAACAGTTTGAAAAAATATTTATGAGGCAATAGTGGAAATATGGACTCATGGGATATTCAATGACATCAAGGAACTATTATTTTTTTAGGTACAATAATGGCATTGTGGTATGTTTTCTAAAAAATTGCTCTTTTGGAGATACATACCAAAATGTTCATGGTTGAAATTGTATTTCAGATTTGCTTTGAAATAACCTGGGCTGGAGGAGAGAGAATGAGCGGAAATACAGATGAGCCACATTCAGCCCTAACTGATCATTGTTGAAGCTCACTGAGTGGACATCATTATATTGGTGTCTGTTTTCATATACATTTGAAATTTTCCACAATAAAGAACTAAAACATAAATATATTTTAAAATCCACTGAGAAAAACAACATTGGTAGAAAATTCCCTAGAGGATACCTAGTCCATTGACTGTTTCAGCTACAAGACAAGTGACTTCTGGGTTAAGCCAGAGCCCGCCTGCCAGAGAAGCTCCTGGTGGCATCTGTGAGGACACGTGAACCACACTGTCCCTGGTGGAGGTCGGGAGCCCAAAGAGAAGAACAGTGTGACCAGCAGCTCACTAATCTCCTCATGCTGCTCACCCTAAGGTCACTCACTGTCAGCCACACTGCTGACTGTCTTGCAGCATACTGTTCTCCCTATAAATATCCTTGAAAAAAAGTCCTTTCTGGTTGTAGAATCAGGGAATCTTATGATTCCACCAAGTATGTAGACTTCCAATACCATTAAAACTGAAACCAATCACCCCTTCGCACCCACTAGGATGGCGATTTTAACAAAATGACAATGTTGGCAAGGATGTGGGGGGACTGGAACCCTTGTGCTCTGCTGATGGGACTGTAAACGGCTCAGCCACCATGGAATCACCATGTGACCCAGTGGTTCCCCTTCTGGGTGTACAGCCAAAGAATTAACAGCAGGGTCTTGAGGAGATATTTGTACACACATATTTGTAGCAGCACTATTCACAATAGCCAAAAGGTGAGGGCAACAGTGTCCACTGGTAGATGAGTGGATAAGCAAATGTAGTCTATACGTTCAGTGGAATATTAGCCTTGAAGCAGGAATGAGGTTCTGACGCAGGGGACAACATGGACGAACTCTGAGGGAGTTAAGCTAAGTGACATGAGCCAGTCACAAAAGGGGACCTGCTGAATGATTCCACTCACAGGAGATACCGAAGTGGTGAAACTCACAGAGACAGACTGTACAAGGGTGGCTGCCTAGGGCTGCGGGAAGGAGAAACGGGGCATTGTGATTTAACAGGTACAGAATTTCAGTTGGGAAAATGAAAAAGTTCAGGAGCTGGACAGCGGCGATGGCAGGACAGCAATGTCAATGCACTTAGTGCCACGGAACTGCATAGTTAAAATGGTTAGGTGGCAAACTTTGTATTATGTATATTTTACCACAGTGGTGAGACTGAAACCGATCACACAACTAACTGATCTCTACAACATGGCCATGAAAGACAGAGGCAAATTTTTGGCCAACTTTTATAAATTATATTGAATTACAGAATACACTTTATTTGTATATTTCATTTCTCATATTTTTCTCTGGCCTAGTATTTACCTAAACCTAATAAGTGTTATTTTGCCATGTCTTACATGTATTTTAATTTTCCTTTATTTAATTTTATAACCCAGTATAAATGGTTGGGGAGAACAAGAGGAAAAACATTCTCTTTTATGTTATCCGCAACACAGGGCTCAGTATTTTCTTGAAAGTTCTAGTTGAGTTGAGTTGAATAACAATGAACTTTTCTAGTTTGTGTTGTTTTCCAAATCTATGTTTCTCTTCTAAAAAACGCTGCTAATAGAGAAGCAGTAAAAATATGGTTGTTTCTCCTGCACATCCTACTGAGCATATTTTCTCTGTAGAAATTTAAGAAATTTCTGCATATTTGTAAAATAAATATCACTTTCTGAATTTCAAAGCTTTTTAAAAACTTGATAGTCACTGTGTACTGGTGCTAATAGTAAAAAAAAAAAAAATTAGCCAAAACCGACCAACTCTGTCGTTGGGCCCCAGGAGAGACCGTGGTGTTTTCTAAGAGCTCCGTACTGATTCAGAAGGAAGCAATTGGTCAGATTTACTTGAGACCAGTGATGGGAGTGGGCCTAACAGAAGGTTTACAGAGGGTGGGCCAGCGCCCAGCCAATATTAGCTCAGTTCTCAACCAGTGCTGTCTATCACCTTCAAAGTCCCTGAGTTAAAGGGTCCATCAGGTCGTATGCAGAGTACAGACCCAATAGAACTGACCAATGTTGGAGTCACCGGCTAGGGCCTTGCTCACCGCGAGCTGTTACTGGGGAGAGCAGGTAGCCCCTGGGGGAGCACCTCACAGGCTGGCCCTGTGAGCAGAAGTGCCTGAGATCTGACAGCACACTCTGTCACCCCTATCTTAAATGCCATGATAACCTCATGACATTCTGGCAACAGCCCTATGAGGTAAACATTCTTCCCCTCAATTTTGCAGGTAAGGATGGGACTTAGAGCCAGTAACAAACCTGTCTGAAGTCATGCTCCGAGGTTTACCTGACCACAATGACCTCTGAGAACTCTGAATCCTTTAGAACTTCTTCACAACATTTTACTTATTTTCTGGGTCATACATGCATTCCAAAAGGCTCAGGCTGATGGGTACGTGATCTGTAAACAAGTGAAGTATGACCTCATCAAACATTTGATTCACTCCTGTCTACAATGGCTTTAGCTCTCTAAGCATCGTAACCCCAGGCACATTCCAGCCTCCACCCCCTAAACACATCTCCCCTCACCTAACACTCTCCCTCCCCACCACCCCCCGCACCAGGACACCCTCTCCAACTCCAGCTATGCTCTCTGGGACCAGGTGGGCCGCACTGTCCTAAGCAATGCCATACAAACCAAAAGGGATTTTCAATATAGGCTTAAAAGGCCCCTTCCCCCTTCCTTCTCCACATTATCTGACCTCTCCATACTCAAAAAGAAAACAAAAATTGAGATTATCACACACATGAAAAACATATATAAAACTGAATGTACCTGAAAACATGGCTCCAAGTGACCAATTACGGTCCCTGAAAGGTGTTTGAGCCTCCCGTGGGAGGAAGGCCTATTTCTGTTTTCCCCAGTACCTCCTCACTTGAGAAGTTTGCACCAGTGAGCAGCCTGCTGTTCTAACAGTCTGGTGAATTCAGATTGTTTGGTTAATTATAAACACATTTCAAAGTCATTCTTTCTGGCCTTTTTCCTAGAACGAGTGACTGCCACTCCACTGCTCACAGAATAGTCTTCAATAGTTTTCAGTCAAGGTTCAGGGAGAAATATGCCACACCGGGATTTGATTATTTACCAACATAATGTTGGATTCAAGCCAATGAGACACCAATATCTTTTCCTTTGAAGTCTGACATATTGCCTGCTGCTTTCAATGCTGTTTTCTTGGCTAGCAGACAAAATAACTGTGACTGTTTCAGAAATCACCTCCAGTTCAAGTTGGGGGCTATCTGACGATTGGTTCACCTTCCAGGCTGTGAGCCCATTCTCCTTTGGGGGCTGAGGGTGAGCCCCCAGAGTGAGCTGCATCTATAGGCCTCCTGACAACCACTGGCCCCTGGTCTGGGATCAGTCCTTGACAAAGCTATTCAAGAAAGAGTCTACCAATTCTTGGCACCTTGGCTATATACAGACATGTGTAATAAGATCATCAGCCCATTTTCATGATGTCTTTGATGTCTTTGCTCCCTCTTTTTGGAGGGCCCTGAGAGAACCTGGCAGAGAAAAGAGATTTTGTGGGGATTTGAGTTCACGGAGCCCCTGCTCTCAGGCCACTGGGGGCCGAGAACCTTTGGCAAACCTAGGAGTTCACAGAGGAGCTTCTGCTGTTGACCCTCGGAACCAATCCTTGAACAGCGTGATGTCTCACGGGAGAATCGTACCTCTCACCCACAACTTAGTTGTGGGTTTCTAAATGACAGGATCAAAGGATTTCGAGTTAGAAGTGATTTTTTCAAAAAGGTTTAACATTATGAAACAAAGTAAATTTTCGTATATTGAGAAGAAAGATCTTGAAGGTTATTTAGTCCCACTTCCCAATTGGTTAGGAATGACCTCTCTATCATTTGAATACCTCTCATGATGGAGAGCTCATTAACCTACATGATTGGGCAGTATTAGGACAACACTAAAATTGTAAGAGTATAATCAGATCAATTCCCCATCTTTTATTAAAGTGCTATGGTTTGATAAATATGACTTACTTTTTAATTTCAAGTCATTCAGAAAGAATATAACAATATATATTGAGTAAAACCTTGGAAGTCAGTAACTACTAGTGCTGATGATATATTACAAATAATATAGGTCTATTGCATTATAATATTTCACTTGCTTACTTCATTTTATATATCTAATTTCACTAGTTTTCATTTCAACTTTACCCAATGTGTATTCATTACTTGGCGCAATATTTTATTATATACATTTTCATATGAGGTGACATGATATCCTAGTTGTCTGAAATCCTCCAGGTTTATACATTATTATTATTCCTCACCTGAGGATATGCTTATTGATTTCAGAGGAGGAGGAAGGGGGAGAGACAGGAGGAGAGAGTGAGAAACACCGACGTGAGAAAGAAGTATCGGCTGGATGCCTCTTGCACGCGCCCCGACCGGGGACCGCACGTGCATGGACCTCATTATTTTAACAGCGTTCTCCTCACTCTCAAAAGCACCTTAGTTTAGGTGATAAATTTTATGGTCAAGTGCCATACTTTAAAGTTTAAAAGACTGTATTTCATTTTTTTAAATTGTACTAAAAATCTTCACAAATCAAGATTAGAATCCCAGCCCCCAACTACTCTGCACTCTTCTCAATTAAAAAGCTGTCATTTTATTTTAAAATGATAAATCTCCTTAACTACGGAAGGTTTTTAATGAAATGAGTAGCTGCTCCGTGCTCAAGAACCGCCACCGCAGAGAGGCTGGAGCTTGTGCGCCCTGCGTGGACGGTGCGGCCCACTGCCAACAGGAAGTCACCCTCATTAAGGTACCGAGAGCCGGAGAGACCTTTCTAAGTCGGGCACAGCGTGCTGGCAAACGGGACGTGAATGTCCTCATGCCTGAGAAAGCATTCCCTCTGCTTGACCAGATGTCTTTCATCTTTGGGTGTCTCCATTTCTCTGTCTCTGAAGGAACACAATAATGCCCACTTCACAGGCCTGGTGTAGGATTAAAGAGATGCTGGCCATAGGGCCCTCTCAGCGACCAAGAACAAAGGCATTAAGTAATTGCAAAATGTTCGGTTCCGCTTCTCCAGCTTGGGAAAAAGGGGCTCCCACTGACTTGAAAGAGAGCATCATACACAGACAAGGAGGAACCCACGGGAGAGCAGAGCCTATTACGTTCATTATCATTGTCCCAAAGTGCAGGGGGGAGAGCAACAAAGCGGCTAAAGAACTGTGGTCACAGAAAAACAAGAAAAGGACTAATCAATGGGCCACAAAGAAGAGCTGAAAAGATGAACATCTTGGTTTAAAAATAATCTGTGAAGATTATAAGCCAGAAACCAGGGAACCATCTATATGTTCTCTGGTCACTTGATCCAGTAACACATCCATGTGTTTTTCACAACGGAGTGGGCCCCGTCTCTCACTCTACCCTTCCTTCCATCATCCACTCCAATGTAAATGCCGAATGGCAGTTCAATGGCCACTTGCAGAGTGGATGAAGTTTCAAAGCTCCTATTTAGACAGTAAGGTACATTCAAATGATTAACCAAAAGATAATGAAATTGAAACTAGTGATACAATTTTAGCATAAAATCTTAAGACCTCCAGGAGAAAAGAATGAGTTCAGACAAGCAGAAAGTGCTATTGTTGCTTTGGTGAATTCGCAGTCAAGGATATGTAAGACATTCTCCCGTACATCAATACATGCTACTAAAATTAAATGAGAAAAATGAATAGTAGGAGATGCCACTCCAAGCAGTGTCTTCCCAGCAAAAGCTGTGTCTCAAGAGTTCTTCAGAGCACCTGAGAATGCACAGAAATTCACAAATCAACTTGCCAGACTGGCTTGGCTGGAAATCACACTTTTGTGCATGGATCTAGCTGAAAGGCACTTCAGAATCTTCCTGACTCTCCCAGGGCTTCTTCAACCTGTCCCAAGAGTCACCGGGGGACATGGTTAAAAACAGTGTGAACTTCAGGATCAGCTAGACTTGGGCTACAATTCTAGCGCCACCATCTCACCAGTTGAGTGACCTGGGAAAAGTCATGTGACCTTTCTGAGATGGAGATTACATAACCCTACCAGTCCTGCAAGGTGCGTAGAGGATCACATGCCCAAAATATGTCAAAGAACTAAGCACTGTACTTAGTTTGACCTATTGCATATTACTATAAACAACCCAGAATGAGAGAAGCCCACCCCGCAAACCAACTGCTCCCTCACTCCATATAGGCCAGGCAGATAAGTAATATAAATGAGAATAGTTCTAAAAACATTAATGTAAAATGCTTGAGTATACTTGACCAAAATAGAAGCCTTAATTTAAGCATCTGGAAGACCCAAGCTGCAGTTCTAATCATGTAAAAAATTCTTAGATGTCAAAAGATATTCTGTGTTACAATCTGCATGATTCTGCATTTGTACAAATTATGCACATCATTCACCTCTTTTAAAACCACACCCCTCAGCCACTCACCGTGGGCGTGGCCTCTCAAGGGCTGCCTGCTGTGGGATGAGCCTTTGGTCCTGAATGTGTAAACTGTAGAAGCAAAGGCAAGGCTCTCAAAGCAGCCCATCGCCCTTCTCATTCTACAGGTAAAAGCACGGAGGCTTGGAGGGAAGTTGCTTCCCTCAGTCAAACAATAAAGGCCTTAAGATTAGGGGGGACTCATTCTTTTCTCTTGGAGATCTTAATATTTTATGCTAAAATTGTATCACTAGTTACAATTTCATTATCTTTTGGTTAATCATTTGAATGTACCTTACTGCCTAAATAGGAGCTTTGAAATTTCATCCACTCTGCAAGTGGCCATTGAACTGCCATTCGGCATTTACATCGGAGTGGATGATGGAAGGAAGGGTAGAGTGAGAGACAGGGCCCACTCCATTGTGAAAAACACACGGATGTGTTACTGGATCAAGTGACCAGAGAACATAAGTGTTAGGATCCCAAAGGGTTAGGATTTGGGGGGAAGCCATTATAAACCAAACCTGTGACAATAACAGTAATAATAATAACAATCTCATCATAGAGCATTATTCACAGGTATTGCCAATTCTGTGACCAAACATGTCATTGGCCTGCCTGGTACTAGGACTGTCCTCCAGGAACGAAGTCCTCCAGCATCACTACGGAGGGACACCTGCTGAGAGAGCTCAGTCTCGTTCTCCATTTCCCAGTATGACAGAAAACCTAGTTTCTAACATGTCTCAGGGTTGAAAAATCTAAAAGACAAAAACAGTCATCAAAAGAACCCTTTGAATATTGATGTGGCATTTGCGGTCCTCTGGCGACAGACGCTCGCTAGGCCTACAACTTAGGTAGAATGGCATCATCTGCACATCATCCCGCAGAGGGAAGCTAACAAGTCAAATATTTGGCACACGTTTTTAGTGTATTCATTATGCTTTTTCCACAGAAACCAAATTCTCCATCAACATTTCCAAGCATAATAATTCCTAACCACTGATAGATATATTTTAGGAGGTGACAGCCCGTACAGAGCAAGACTCACAGACACCTAGGCTGGGTGACCACCCTGCTTCATGACTCTTCAACTGTTAGTCATCACTGCTTACTAGTTCTGGTTCCATCTCTGGGATTCAGGAAACATTTTATCTTGAACATGCTAATTGAGAGATGGGTCGTCCTGAGGCTAATTTCCAGCACAAAGAAACCTCAATGCTTAAAGCAGCTATACAACAAAAGCCTGTGCAGGAAACTACCATCAGGAGCAGGGCAGGAGGAAGCCAGAGGAGGGGTGAAGTCAGGGGACTTGTGGGTTTTTAGGATGGGAGAGATCACAGAACCTGTCTCAGGGCTGAGGGGAAGGAAGCAGAAGAAACCAAAAACTGAAAATCCAGAGGACAGGGATGGAAATCCCTGAGAGAGTGATAAGGAATGGGTCCCCTGACATGGTTGGAGAGAAGATAAAGGAAGGAGTAGGAAAAAAGGGCAAAAAGAAAGGGGGTGCAAGGAAGAAAAGGAAAGAAGAAGAAGAAAAGGGAAGGAGGAGGAGGAGAGGAAGTGCCAGATGTAGAGACATTCTGAAGGACAAGGACATTGCGGTGACATTAAGACACCATGAATCAAAAAGGACCTCCCCACCAACCAAAAGGTTTGGACTCCAACAGAGAAGCGCTGCTCAGCCACGTAATTGCACACGGTAAATATATACTCAGGGGTTAGATGTTATTCTTCTTAAAACATTTTAATTGCTGTTTTCTCCTAAGGAATATGCTCAATTCATAATGGAGGAGACAGAGGTCATTCAACTAGATTGATTTTTGTGGAATAACAACTCAAAATGACTTGAATCCCACCCAGCCTTTAACAAAGTTATACATCTATGAGGGAGGAAACCCCCCCCTTAAGAAAGAAAAACCCGAACCCCAAATTATCAGGCTAATTCACAGGGTTGACACAAGAAATAGCAAATACATAGTCTGATACGTGGTCAGCAAGGTGAGGGGAAGAAAACATACTAAATTCTACAGAACAAGCTTTTCTGATCCCAGAAATACTAAGAACTCGGTAGTTGGGTTGTTTTTTCTTTTTGGCTCCGAGGATTTGTAAATATCTAGAAAAGCCCAGATTTTGAAGCCCCGAGGACACTTGCTAAAACTCAGAAATTTGGCACCAGGCTTTGCACACAATTTGGGTTTTCTTTTGGAGTTGATATCTTACCAAATACAGCCATCTGTGTTCCCTCTGGGAAAGGTTCAGCTGCTCTGTTGCCACTGACATGATGTTTGGCTACGAAAATAAAAGAGAGAGAGAGAAAGAAATGTAAGTTAAGTGTAAAGTTCTGCGCACAGACTAACACGTGCCATTAAATGTGTCAAAGAGCCTATTTCTCATCTTTAGTTAGAAATGGCGCCTCTGAAGAGAGTTTCAATTATTTTGTTTTTCATCTGTGACAGAAGAGCCCAGAGATGGGCTAGTCGGGCATGTCACTTTACAAGTGAGTGTGCTGCAGGTGAGGGGCGAGCCAGCCCAGCCCGAAAGCTCCGGACTCCTGGCCCCAGGGTTCCCACTGTGCCAGGCCGTTGTCCCCTGGAGAACAGGGGAAGCTCCAGGTTCCAGGGTGAACTGCGGTGGCTTCCCCTGAAGACTCCTGATGATCAGAACACGGACCCAATCCGTAAAGCCAGTCGTAAAGACAGCAGGGTTAGATTGGGGCCAATTTTTCAAGTACACATCATTTCACTGCAATACAAGTACTATTGTCAGGATACTCACCTTCTGATAGAACAGATACTCTAGTGCTTGTGACTACTCTCCACCCACCCTGGTCCCTCCATCAATCATCCATGCCACCTTAGTGCACATCAAGGACTCAGAAACACAAAGTGGTCAGGCTGTGGTTTCCCAGCACTAATTTGTTCCCATAACTCCCAAACTGCAACCAGATAGGGAATATCTGAATATGTACATCTATGAGTATTTCGATAACATCCTCAGCAACTTTTGAATATGGCCATTTATGTTGAAAATGCGTAAAAGAAGAATGGTCAAAATGCTCTGACACCGCATCACGTAGCACATACATTTTCATGTAATGAGCCACATAGATTCACTGAACTCTGGCAAAGGACTCAGCACTAAAGCTAGGCTCTGAGGGGTCTAGGGGGAAGAGTGTGACATTCTTCCTGTCCTCTAGTAGAGTAAAAACTTCAAAAGCCAACAGTACCGGAAAACTCACAATTATGTGCTAAGTCCTGGAACGGGCACTAAAGGCACTAACTACAAGAGTTCACAGCAGAGGGACAGTAGTTGGGATGTCGGAGCCAGCAACCTAGAGGAACCATAACCAGTGTCGAGTGTGGAAGGAGAGGCAGGGTTTACAAAGGCAGAGGGTGCGGAAGCACCTTGAGTGAGAGCCAGGAGTAGACACAACCAAGGCATCACCCTGGGCCAGAACAGAGTCTAGTCTGGGTGGACCTGAGGTGACATGCTGAAAAGCAATGGCAATGAAAGACAAATGCGTAGGCAGGGACCGGGTCATGCAAGGTCCTGAGAACCCAATCCAAACCCAAGGGAGGCCCAGGCAGCCTCGGCAACAGCACTGCTGTCTTTCAGAACCTGAAGGCTTCCAGAGCTCAGTCCCGTTTACACAATCCCTTTAGTTCAGTGGCTTCCGCTGGTTCTCAGGTATCTGTGGCACTAGCTGAAGAGAGAAAACCTGGGAGGAGGGGAGGAGCCAGCCCAGGTGGACGAGAGAGCAAAGCTGACAGTCATCTCTAAGCATAACTGACACAATTGGCAGATGCAAGATGAAAGGTTCCAGGTGGCATGGGACCTTGCCAAGCAACCACTCATATGGTTAGGACCACTGGTTACCAAATCCAAAGAAATGTGATGATGCCCCCCATGGAGGTCATGGTTCTGTTCTATGGTGAGCCCTCCACAGCCCTGCCCGTGGCTCTAAAACATCTTCCTCTACATGTATCAGGAGTTGTAAGCCCTTTCAAACACTCTGAACCACTAAACAACCTAAGAAAAATGAAAGAGGAAAAAAAAGGTGATATGTACAACAATGTTTATCGAAGTATTATCATGTCTAATAATGAAATCTTAAAATCAACTAAATATCCAAAAATAGAGAAGGTGCTGAGAGAGGTATAATCCATGATTTATCAAAAGCATGGATACTACGCAGCACATTTGAAGACAGCATCGGAGAGCTATATAGGAGTGTGGGATAGAACATGTGGGGTAACGGTGAGAGGAAACCGTCCTGTTGCACACTGGACATAGATTATAATGACAACTAATTAGGATATGAATGCTTATGGGAAAAGGCTGTCATAGAAACATGAAAAATGATAATAACTAGGGAAATTACGCAAGATGTTTGCCTTTATTAACTTCCTTGGTTATTGTTAGATCCTTATTTTCTAGATGAAAATATGTTTGCTTGGACTTTTTAAAAAAACCCAACAAATTACAACTTTAAAAAACTTCTTCCCCAGTACTTGGTTTCCCAGGACAGGCCACCAAGTCTTACTCACAACCCAGTACACATTTACAATAAAAATGCAGCCTGTTCGACATCTCCTCTGGGACAGCTCAAAAGCACCTCCAACACATGAAGACCACCCACTCCGAACTTGACCCTCCACCATCATCCCGACCTCAGGGAAGGGGACTGCTGTCCTCCTCATCACCCACATCGCACCTATCACCCAGTCCAGGTAATTGTGCCTTGCAGACATCTTTAGAACCCTTCCACTGCCTCCCTTTGCCACCAACACCACTCCAGTCCCAACTGTCATGGCCTCTTTGCCCGGACTCTGCCAAGTGTCTCTCTACTGCCCCTCTCATCCATTCTTCTCAGTGTAGCCACATTACCCTTCAGAAAGAAAGGAAAATTCTGACGACATGACACAAACTCCCAACCTCCTCCCCACCACGGCTTCTCACTGTGCTGAGGCCCAGTCAAAATTCTAACACAGTCTTCAAGAAACCATGTGCTCTGGCCACCCCTCATCCTCCATTCCCTCTATGATAGCCATCTGCTCTCTCAGGACCAATGACCTCATTCTGCAGCACTCACCAGAGCCGCACCCTACCCTCAGTCACTATCTGGACGAGTGGACTGGAAGCTCAGGGAGGGCAGGGCCTGTGTCTCTTTTGGTTCACCACACCCACAATCCTAGCACAGCACGGGACACAGCACAGGTACTCAACACACAGTTGTTAATTAGGAAAGGAAGACATGAACAGTTCTGAAAAGTCTCTCTTTAGCTATTACGATAGATATATCACTTGATACACTAAATATGTATCTCTCTTCATAGGTACATGTGTCCCTTGTACAAAAGGGATCATTAAAAAGGGCTCAGAAATGGTTTCCCCAGCTATGTGGGGTGGAGACAAAAGCACTCCTCTGTTCCACTCCTTACATGTCCAACCCCCTTCCCTTCCCATTCACCTAGTCCCTGAGAAGGCAGTAGTGCTGGTGGAGGTGCAAAGACTAGAAATGCTACCTAAACTGGAGAGGAAGATGGAATTCAAATGCAACTCTCTCCTCACTGCTAAGGTTAGCCTGGACCTTGTCTTATCTTTTATTCTAGAGCCTGAGGCCCCAAAATAACAGGTGCCTGTAAACCTGATTTTATATTTTCTCCTAAACTGTAGTTGAGTCTTACCTCAGTCCCTGCAGAGCAAAGACATAAGTCAACAAAAAACAGCGCAGTTTCAGCAGGTCAAGGACATGGGCTCTGGAATAAAACTGACTGACTTGGAATCTCCGTTCTCCTGTTTCCTAGCTTAGTCATTTAACCTCTCTGTGCCTCAGTTTCCTCATGTGTAAGTTTCCTCATTTGTAACAACCTTATGGGTTGCTTTGAGAATTAAATGAGTCAACATGTATAAAGCACGCAGAACAGTGCCTGGCACAGCGTAAACACTGCTTAACTGTTAGACTAGTAGTATCTTCGTGTGAACTTTATTTTTCAAAAGATCTTGATCAGGAATGACAAATACATGGCACTTATTTACCTTTCCTCCACTTCCATGCCCATGACAGACATCACTAATCAACCACAGCACACTTTCTGTCTCCACTTAGCACCCCACAGAATCTCTCATTATTTAAAGAGAGCACGTGTGTGCCGAAATCGTTTTGTCGTTCCTGGCCTAAATGAATAAAGCAGAAAGACAGTACGAAGAAAGAAGCCATTTTCCTTCTCAATGCTACATAATAAATTGCAATAAGAAGACAGACCCATTGAAAATCTCCAAAACTCTACAGATAGCTTTAGGGATAAAAGAATGGAGGAAATCTGAGCACTACTTTCTATCCTACAAGAAGGGAACTGTGAGTTCTTAAAAACTAAACAATGGCAGTTCTACTCCTGGAAACCAAGGCTGAACTTCTAAGGGCACTTTCCCATTGAAACTCTGCTGAGGCCAGTATCTGGGAGCCAAAGAACCGGCGATCCTTTAAACACATTATACAGGTCAAATAGATTGTGGGGTACACAGGGGAAGACTAACCTGGGGACCTAACAAGCATCTATAAGGTTTTTCTTTTTCAAAATTTATTGCACATTGTACCACAGAAACAATCCAACTGACTAAATAAAAAAGTCACTCGTTGATTGGATACTGACTATTGATTACCAGCAGGGCATGAAATGGAGACAGGAGGGCTTTCTGACAGGGACATCTGTTGCCTGGCCACAGCAGGGTGGATGTCTCCAATCTGGCTGGTTGGACAGATGTCCCTGCCCCTGCTCCGTGGGGACACGTTCCAAGGCCACATGCTCCAGGAGGACAACCTCTGATGATGGCCAGACATGTCCTCAGTCAAGGGTACGTGAGGACAAGGAATAGATTTTCATTTATCTTGAAAACCCAGTGTTTGAGGTGCAGCAAGGTTAATTAGAGCAGGTCTGGGTCAAAGTCAACTGCTGGAGAGTTTGAAGGGGACTTGGGGACATGTTCAAAAGCTTTAGACGATGACACTGACACTTGTTTCTTTTTGTTTTCTTTTGTGAATATCTAATGCATTCCAAATTTTATGACTGTTTTCTTCCTTGAAAAATACAATATAACTGATAATGAACCTATTATAATGCAAATTCAGACATAAACCAACCAGTGATTAGCTCCATGTCCTGTACTCAAACCAAGAGCACTAAAACTTGTATCTTCATGGTGGGGGGTGGGGGTTCAGACAGGTATATGGCAGGGAAGTGGGGGACCAAAGGGTGGGCTCGCAGACCCTCAGGATTCTCCTACAGGTCCAATCTCCTCCAGTCTGGGTGACTATGGTGATTCTACCTCATTGAGATTCTAGGCACTGTCACTGTTGTCCTGGGAGTCATGGTCAGCTGCTGGACCCAGAAGCAATGCTGATACAGCCTTGAATCAGACTGAAGCTTCAGAGCTGCAGGCCGGCTGGCAGTCCAGCCCCTACCAGTCACGTTATCAACCCCATAAAAACCTAACTCGTACTTGACATCATCACTCTCAGTCATTCATGCTGCTGTGAAGCTCATCAGTGATTAGATTCCATTTGGGACTGAAGTAAAAGTGTGTTTATTTCACTAAAATGGCAATAAAAACCTGTCAAGCCCCAAAACAAAATATGGTGTCGCAGTCTCTACCATTGTCTGTTTCTTTGTGGCTCTTTCTCCAGGTCCTGGTGTCTCAAGGTAAAAGACTGGAACTAAGTAGGGTGCATATCTGGTCCACGGCCCTAAGCTTTGGACCAGCCTCTCCCGTCTCCAGCAGAGGGGCCCTCGATCACACTGACCAAGCATTCTGGGCCCTGGGCCTGCCAAGGTGCCCTCCACAGTGTTCTGAGGATGATTTGATGACCATGAGTATTGCTTTGTAAGCAAGGAAGAGCAAGAATTCCTGGGGATGCACCTGTCACCTGGTCACTCAAAAACGGGGCAGGTGCACTAGGAGAGAATATGTAATGATGCTTCTCGTCACCTTTGCCCAGAGGTACTTTGGGTCTGTGTTGTTTTTGTCCTTATAGTTCCTATAATTCTGGGCTATGTTGCTTTAAGGTGAAACTCAACCCAGAGTGGGTTTTGCCCCAAACAGTGTCTCTGCATGTGAAGAGGGAAGGGTGGGAAGCTCTGTGGTCGTGGGCAGGTTACTGGGAGAGCAGTACTCAGCTTAAGGGCCGACTGAGTCTGCTCTCCACCCGTCCTGTGTCCGAGGAAGTCTGTGTCGTCCTTACTGACTGATGATGTCCGAGGAAGTCTGTATCATCCTTACTGACTGATGATGTCCGAGGAAGTCTGTATCATCCTTACTGACTGATGATGTCCGAGGAAGTCTGTGTCATCCTTACTGACTGATGATGTCCGAGGAAGTCTGTGTCATCCTTACTGACTGACGAGGTGCGCAACTAGAGGCGGATGGAATCTGTGGCTAGGAGAGGCTAAAAGGAGTCCCCAGTAAAGGCGACAGTGAGAATGAGGCAAAAAGTCCCCAAGTGCTGTGGGTGCCCAGAGGCAAGCACTCCTCTCAGAGCTCTCTCAAGGAGAAAGAGAAGGTCAGCCACACAAGAGAAGGTACGTAAGTGCAGCTGCCCTAAAAACAGAAGATTTGCTATGGACAAAACAGAGAAAAATTAGATGGGAAGAGTTTAAGGTTGCAGCCAAAAAAAAGTCATGTATTATTCAGAATTTTACCCTTATGCTCTGACCACTGTCCTTCCTCCAATTAACCACACCCACCACCACCACTCTCCTCTCTCCCCTTGCTCCAGGTGCTGCAAACCTAAGATGCATCTCTTAGCCAGTAAAGGAGCCAGCGCCCCCACTCAGGCAGCCCCCAGATCTCCCAGCATCCTTCTGCCGAAGAGCCTGAAACTTCACCATATGAAATTCACAATATGAAGCCAGACCAGGATGGGGCAGTACAAGGCCAGGCTTAAACCCCAGCCTAGACTGGGGTTTTGGAGACACATAAGAGACATAATACATATGGGTAAGGTCTTCGGCTCATATCTACTGGCAATTACATTTTGAGGTGTGGGAGCAAAGATAAATTTCATAGACCCTACAAGCAAGGGGATCCATTTAATCAACAAACTTTTTAGAGAACCCTAAGGGAAGATTTCCAGCTAAAAGAGATGGTAAAAATGAGCAAGTGTTTTAAAAGAATAAAGCATTATGTAAGCATAGGGCCTTTTCAACTGCACGACATGCCTGCTGTATTTTCAGAGGTCTGCTCAGCGCGCAGGCCACAAGTGTGACCGCAAACCTGGAACGGCAACACTAAGCGCACACACCCTCATACACAAGCCTTGTTCTGTTCCTAAGAAGAACAACGGAGAGAATGATCCTACTGTGCCCCTGTGTTGCCTGATGCCAAAAGATTGCCCTGGATAGGGAAGGAAAATGACCACAGGGGCGCCTACAATTAGAGTGCAGGAAGTTGGCCGGCATCCCTAAAAACCAGCGTCAGAATTAGTCCTGCCTGCTCCCCAGGCAGGCTGCCACGCTTCTGTAAAAGACAGAGATTCCACTGCCATAGAGAAAGCAGCGAATGGCAGGAACACACATTCCACATTAAAAATTTAACTATATAAATAACAAATAAATACATGAAGAGATGCTCACCCACACAATGAGATACTATTTTTAATTCATGAAAATGGCAAAGCTTACAGAGCCAATGCTGGGTACCAAGGAGGGTGGAGGGAGACGGGCTTTCTCGCACACCGCTCACGGAAGTGCAAACAGCCAAAGTCTACTTGGGAAGCAACCTGGCAATATGCATCAGGAAGGTCAAAATCATTTAAGTCCTTGGCATAGTAATTTCAAGTATAGTGGGTATGTACCTCCGGAAATTATCAGAACCATCCAGAGATGTTTACAACAGAATTGTTTACAATAGAAAAGAAACATAAACCACCTCAATGACCCAAAAAAGGGAGATAGTGAAGTCATTGTGACACAACCCCAACATAACATAGCAATTTTTTTCACAGTAACTTTAAAAGTAGGATCATGACAAGGTTTTTTTCTAATGCATCAAGAACTAGTAATAATACAGAGTTGAGTAGGAAAAGCAAGAGACAACAAAAAAAGGATCCAGTATGCTAAAAGAACAAAGGCATAGAAAAATGACTAGAAGGAAACAGGATAAAAATGTAGTAGTAGCTGCTTCTATATGCTGAGTGATGGGTGATCTTTCTTTATACTTTTATGTACTTCCAAATTTTAAAGCAACTCTTTCTTGGATAATCAGTCAACTGACAAAAAGAAGAAAAACTACAAAGCGAATTGAGAAAGAAGAAATCAAGATCCTATCAGGTATATTTTCAAGTTGGAAGAAATCTAAACATTTTCCTATGAGTCCCACTCCTCTGTTTGTTTTTTAATAGGAGGAACAAGAGAAAGCATAAAAACTCTCTTAAATGAAAACAGCCAATGAGCAGATTATTTCCTGCTAGATCACATAAACAACTCCATGGAGGCCCTTTTTCTTTCCAGGGTTTCGCTACCTTGAACCCTGAGGCTTGCTCCTTAAGACCACCCCCCCGGGCGCGGGACCTTGGGGGGCGGGGTCGCCTTCCAGGTTGACTCAGACTGGCTATTTTGCTGGCCTGTTAAATCTCATCTAATGAGGGCCATCTCAGACACCGTTCTAGACTTGAGCAGGGTTCCTGAGCTTATGAAGTCACAGGGAGACAGGTGTGTGGGAGAAAGGGGCATGAAAGGTGACAGAGGAACTTGGTGGGTGGTGCATATCTGCCCTAGTAAGTCAGACACAGGGACCCACATTTTGCCCAAATAACATCACAGCTCAGAAAATAGTCACTGAACACTGGTTATGTGTCAGGCTGGGGATAAAAGATAGTGGGACAATGCCTTCCCTTCATCCTTCAGCCAGCAATGACCGTGCTGCTAAGGCACAGGTACGCAAGGCTTCTGTGTCAGCAGCACTGCCCACAGCCCTTACCACCCGCTGTGGCCCTGCTATTATCAGACTAGCGTGAGCTCCTGGTTCATATGACATTATCCCTGTAAAAGCATTCCTTCACTGTTCATTTCACTTTGGAAGAATTCCATATTCACTTTCGTAATACAACGGTATTAATTACCACATTTAAGAGCCATGTCTAACTTAGGCATCTGTGATAAGCATATAATATTAATTGATGGAAAATTTCCACCTGACTTTTACGAAATCTCCCCACCCCGACTTAACATGTATAACTGCTAATGACTACCAAAATTAGATGATCTTGAGAACAGAAATTCCTTTTAAAATTAAATTCTTTTAAGGATCCAAATCTTTATGTCAGTTTGATAAACGTGACGACCCCGTGAAGAACAGTGTTGGAAACAGCTGCACCGGCAACGCGGCTATAAACCAAAATGATTTTCTTTTATTCTAAGGTCCATGCTTCCTACTGATCCTAAGCCATATTTTAGACTTTTTAGATGACTATTCAACATATCTATAAAGGACCACACAGAAATCAGAGTTTTTAGCATTGTTTTTAAAACGCTGCCCTTTGAAGACTCATGGGGGACCCTGGCTTCCCTGGCTCTCACTGCGTTCGTCCCTTCCACCCGGATGAAGCAAAGCTATCCACGTTCTTTCTGGCATCTGTCGATGTCAGTTCCGCCACATTCAAGTGATCAGCAGAGTGCAGTGTCCCAGTCCGGTGAATGTAATTAAGGCCCGAGACCCGCAGAGGTGTTTTCTCAACCCGTCATCAGTTTTGTTGCCATGCTGGAGGCTAACTAACTGTGTGCCTCTAGCGCCACTGCACCCGTTTCGTACAAACGGCTGTGCACGCCACACAGAAAGGCGGCACCTTGCTCTCGCAAAGCCCCTTAGCATGTAGCAGCAGGTCTCCTCTCTTCTCCGTGAACTTGCCAGCGGCCTCCAGCAGGAAGCACAGGGCGCCTCCATGGATGTTGTGTGAGGTGCCGTCAGCTGTCAGTCAGGCAGCAGGCAGGAATGGTCCAGTAACTCCCCCTCCCCACCCCCAACCCCTCTGACAGTGATAAATGATCAGGCCCTCTGCTCAGCTGAGCCTGACGGGCCCAGACCTCCTCTTGCAATCTGCTCCCGACCAGCACCAACCTTCCCCCCTCTCCGCCCCCTCACCACATCCCCTGTCAGCACTACAAAGCAGGCTGCTACAGGGTAAGGTCAGATCTATTTGCTTTCTTGTCGCTGTTCTTTCATGAAAAGGAATTATGACTTTATTTTGACATGGAAGCTCCTAATCGAAATGGAATATGTTGTTACAAGCCTCACAGGAAACTTGTCTTGATTCTGTTTTTACATTAAAAATGACGGAGATACACCTAAATACGGGCCTTTAAGAAGAAAGAGAAATAGTCATAGATACAAACATAGATACCAATTTAGCTTTCATTAAAATCAGCCAGCTTTCAATTTAGTAAGTTATTATCTGTTGTTGAGGATAAAGAGGAGAAGAAAGATTCTAAAGGAAAATAAAATATTGATAAAGAGATGGAACATTAACATTAAAGATTGAGATTCATCAGAGAGCTGCCCCTATAATACATTTTGCACATCTACGAAGATAGTCCTTTAAGGTTTGTAAAAAAAAAAATGGCACCAACCTTTTGCATAAAATACTCTATGCTGTGGAATACATGCACCCATTACAAAGAATGAGGTAATGCTATAAATACAGACATGGAACTATCTACAACGCACACTGTTCACGGGAGAGGATGAGGTGTATAAGATGCTACCATTTATTTTTTTAATATTCTGTTTTTACTTTTCAAAGTTTGTTCCATGGATGTATTACTTTCTTGAAAATAGAAATAAAACAAGAGTTTCATGTCCCCAGTCTTTGCTGCCTTGTGACCATCCCTTTCAGCCCCAGAGCCTCCTCCCAGGGCTGAGCGCAAGCTGAGACGCAGGAGCGGCCAGCTGCAGGCAGGCAGCCCCGAGCTCGGGCCACGTTTTATCCAGGCCTAGGGTCAACGCCAAAGATGATCCCACCTGTATCTCACAGTAGCTGAGCTGCAACCTGGCTTTAGACCTCTGGGTAGTTTACAGTACCCTAAAGGGCCTCCAAACAGACATGCCACTCCATTTCCTCTCTAACTCATCTGTTTTCTCCAAAGCAATATGGTAACTGTCCTCTTTTTAAGGGAGTAAGGAATTTAAAAAGATCAGCCATTCCAAGTTTTAGTTGGAATTAAAGCATTATTTATTTAAAATAAATGGTGTTTCTGGGTTTACACTTATTTTTATTTTAGAGGAAGAAGGGAGCAGGAGGGAGGGAGGGAGGGAAACCGACTGGTACATAATCGAGTGTTTTGCTTTTCTGGAATTTGGTACATATTTTAATTATTTCTCTGGTCCTCCTGCCTTTTATCTTGCCTGTTTCTCTCTCTCTTGTAACTGCCCCCACAACAGAAGATAAGAATATTTTTACATCTATTTAGATTTACTGGATATAGATTATGTTCACCATTTCTAATTTTAAAAGCAGCTGAACCATTTTACATTTCCCTTAAAAAAAAACCATAAATCAAGTTTTTACTAAGAAGTCTGCAACTGATTCTCAATAACTTGGTGATTTTTTTTTTAAATCCCGCTCTTACAAGAGAAACACCACATGTAAATCATCTACTTTGAAAATTTCCCCTAAGGACCTGTCGTTCTGGGAGAGCAGGCTTGGTCACGTGGCTGAGTGGGAGAAGTTGGATAACCCAGCACACAATCGTATTAGGAAACATCATGGACAAATCTTCAATTACCGTTCTACAAACAGGACAGGAAGGCATTTAATGATGTTTTTATGCTGTGTCCCATGAAAAGGGCGATGCAAAACTGAACATCTTAACTCAGGAAAGTTCAGTGGAGATAGGGGTGGTTCTTAAGGCATGCTCGTGGTTTTCTGACTCAGTGAAGGGAGGGAGACCAGAGGCAGCAGTGCAAGGCCTGCCTGGTTATCTTCCTGGAGTAGTACATGCTCAAGTGCAGCCCTGGATATGCAAGCAAGGGGCTGATTCCAGGATGAACACCCTAATGATGAGGGACTGGCGCACCGCTGAATAAAAGGAGGGCCATGTCTGAAAACATCGAGCATGCGGGAGGCCAGGCGGACAGTCTTCCCCTGCACCCACCCAGGGGCCTGAACAGTAAGTAATCTTTCAGCTGGAAGGCCATTGGCTTCCACATATACGTATATATGGGCTGAAGGGGGAGTAAGGCAGGCCAAAGCTGTTTCTCACGTACTAAATCTGATTAAGTGTTTTTGGAAGTACCCGATTAAGACCCCAGAATTCTACAAAAGGAAAAGATGAGTGTGACCTGGCATAATGCAACTCTAAAGGGACTTAGGTGCAAGCCCTGCAGGAAATCTGATTTTGAGTAAAATTATGTCTTGATAGGTCTGCCAGGCTCTTAGTGCTAAATTATAGTAATCTCTATTTTCTGTCATTTTATCTTCCCAAAAGGCTGATAGCTCAAAATGTAAACTATTGTGGGGAAGGTAGCTGGAGAGAACCTAATGAAATACGGGCAAGCCCCTAACTTAAAAATGAGCCACGTTTCAAATGCATGTTTATAAGATGGACGTCTGGGGTACGGGATCCGTCCTGTCGTGCACACGCCGTTATATTAATCAATGGCGGCGAGCTAGCCCACAGGGCCTGCTCAACTTATAACGAGTCTCATATATAACTCTTGCCTAAGACTCTAACCGCCATTATGGGACAGTGTCTCCATGTGAAAATATACCCTGAGTTCTACCCAATAAGATGTTTTCAACATCAAGAGCACACCTTTTCATGCTGGTCAAGGTGGTTGCAAGCTACGAGTAAAGAAAAAGAAACTTTCCCTCCTTTCCCAAACTACTCAGCTACTGACTCCACCGTAGAAAGGAATCCCCACTTCACTGGTCACTGTGGAAAGCAGGTTTCCCCCCAAGGAGAGAAGGAAATCCCTCATGACACAACAACCACTGTTCAAGTGCAGGTTTACTCTAAATTCAGTGGTCTCATTTCCGGTGCAAATGGGAAGCTGGGTAATTCTGGCTCAGGGTCTCCCAGAGGCTGGAATTACAGTGTGTGCAGGGGCTATAGTCTCATGTGAAGGCAGGGCTCGGGGAGGACTGCTCTCAAGTTCATCTGACGGCAGGACTCGGGCTCCCAAGAGACCTGACCCAGAGGAACCCAGCTGACCCACACCCAGGTTCCTGACCCTAAAACTGTAATATAATGATTGTTCTTTTAAGCTGCTAAATGTTGGGACAATTCATAATAAGTGGTAGGTAACTAATATACTACCGTGTTCTAATGAAGGAAAAATAATGTCATTTTTAGCAAAGAAAAACTGATGGCATAAACCAGGAAATCAAACCGTCTTTTATCAAACTGTTTTCCACAAGAAAAAGATATTTCCAGTCTAAATGATTTACAAATTAACACCTGGAATATGATCTATTTCTAGGTTGAAGACTATCCTCTCTGTGATTTATTTTCTCCACAAACTTTGTTCCCTAGTGTGCTGGTATTGCTAAAACAGGCATTCCTGAACCACTAAAGTCTAGGAATAGTGTATAAAATATCAGAGTAAGGCTTTTAGCACTTCTGTAATAATTCTGGCAATTTTTATTCATTTGCATTATCCAGAGAATTGTTAGTTGCTTTTCCTGCTGTGTTGTTTGGGGAAGTTATATCTCTGCCTCACAGGGCTTACAAAAACAATGAAGAAAAATGGTTTTCCAAAATTCCCAGGGAAGCTAAATTTAAATTCATGCCAAAGGCCTTAACTGAAGTGGAGAAAATTTCCTGAATTTTGATGGGATTTTGTTTCGTTGTTTAGTTGGTTGGTTGTGTTTGGGGGCTTTTTTCTCCAACTGCGTGGAAGTAAGAATATGGCAGGACTGTTTCTACCCGTACTGGTAATTTAAGAAATACCCTTTTTCTCCTTTTCTGTGGGAATCAAATCAAATCTAAAAATCAGAATTGTTGCTCATATTAAACCAGGTATTTTTTTAAATTAGCCTGGATACTTCATCCATAGCATCTTTAGGTCACAGTACCTCTATTCTAAGCATCAAAATAGTGGGATTCTATTATATCCTGTGATTACTCTACCTCAAGAAATTCTAAGCACGCTGCTAACCACCATGAAACACTGGGAAGGTCAAGCTGGAGCTGCTCATTTCAGTGATGTAAGAAACGGTGCGCCTGGCTCATTGTTCGCTGAACTTCAGTTCTGGCAGAAATATCACTCAACACACTCTGGTCTTCCCCTCCCTTCTTCCGTTCAATCCCAGGTTAAAACGCATGAGAAGCGGGGTGAGTGAAGAGAGAAGAAAAAAATACTGGTTGAATACATAGCAATGTCTCCTACCTTTCTTGAAAATGAGAAGAAAATCCACAGATCACAGAAGTCTCAATTCTAATAATGCTTACAAGTAATTCCTGTGTAGCGGTCGGGGTCCAATCAGGAGACAGAAACTACACAGCAGATCATAAATGAGAAGTCTAACATAAAGAATAGTAATTATGTTAAAAAGTAATTACACAGTCTGAGGAAATTCTCTCTGCTGAAAAAATTACAGAATATCTAAGTAAATGGAGAGGCATACTACGGTCATAGATCGAAAGACTTGATATCCTTAAGATGTCAGATCTCCCCAAATTAATCTGTAGTGTAACACAATGCAGATGAAAATCTCAGGAAGTTCTTTTTTTTTAATAATAGATTTTATTCATCCATTTTTAGAGAGGGGAAGGGAAGGAGAAAGAGAGGGATAGAAACATTCTTATGTGGCTGCCTCCCCACGGGGAACCTGACCCACAACCCAGGCATGTGCCCTAGATTGGAATCAAACTAGCAACCCCCTAACTCAAACCACTGAGCTACGCCAGCCTGGGCAGGAAGTTCTTGTAGACATTGACAAGTTGATTCTAAAATTTATGTGGAAAGTCAAAAGACTTAAAGTAACCAAAATAAGCTCTGGACACTGAAAACTTGAAAATATGATGAAGGAAACTGAATACACAAATAAATGAAAAGATATTCTATGCTCATAGAGTAGGAGAATTAATATTTTGAAATATCTATACTACTCATGCAATTTACAATTCAATGCAATCCCTATCAAAATTACAAAGGCATTTTTCACAGAAATAGAGTAAACAATCATAAAATTTGTATGGAACCACAAAAGACCCCGAACAGCCAAATTATCTTGAGAAAGAAAAACAAGGCTGGAGGTATCACACTTCCTGATTTCAAACTATATTACAAAGCTACAGTTATCAGAACTGTATATGGTATTGATATAAAATCAGATATATACATCAGTGCCACAGAATAGAGAGCACAGAAATAAGCACACACATATATGGTCAAATACAACAAAGGAGCCAAGAGCATATAATGCATAAAGGATAGTCTCTTCAATAAATAGTGCTGGGAAACTGGAAGCCACACGCAAGAGAATAAAACTGGACCCCTAACTTTCACCTTTACAAACATCAACTCAAAATGGATGAAAGACTTGAATGTAAAGCCTGCAACCATAAAATTCCTAGCAGAAAACACAGTGGGTGAACTACCTGACATTGGTCTCAGCAGTAATTTTTTTTTAATTTGACACCAAAAGCAAAGGCAACAAAAGCAAAAATAAACAAGTAGGACCACATCAAACCAAAACACTTCTGCACAGAAAAGGAAACCATCAACAAAAATTAGAAAGTCAATGTGCTAACTTGGAGATAATATTTGCAAAGCATATTTTAGATAAGGGGTTAATACCCAAAACATATATTTTTAAAACACTCGACTGAATAGCCAAAACAAATAATTCAATTACATTTTTTTTCTTTTATTGATTCTAGAGAAAGAGGAAGGGAAGGAGAAAGAGGGGGACAGAAACATCGATGTGAGAGGGAAACATCCATTGGCCACCTCCTGCACACATCCCAACTGAACCCGCAACCCAGGTGTGTGCCCTGACCAGGAATCAAACCTGTAACCCTTCAGTCTGCAGGATAATGCCCAACCAACTAAGCCACACCTGCCAGGGAAACAATTCAATTTAAAACACAGGCAGAGGACCTGAATAGACAGAAGAGATGAAGACGGCCAACAGGTACATGAAAAGGTGCTCAACATCATTAATCATCAAGGATAAGCAAATGAAAACCACAATGAGATATGACTTCTCAGCTGTTACAATGACTATCATCAAAAAGACAAGAAATAACAAGTGCTGATAAGGAGGCAGAGAAAAGGGAGCCCTTGTGCATTGTTGAAGGGAATGTAAATTGGTACAGCCATTATGAAAAATAGTATGAAGCTTCTTCAAAAATTAAAAATAGAGCTACCATGGGATCCAGCAATTCCACTTCTGAGTATATATTCAAGGAATAGAAACCAGTATCTCAAAGAGATACTGTACCCCCATGCTTATTGAAGCATTATTTACAATAGCTAAGATGTGGAACCAATCTGTATCCATCAATAAATACATGGATAAAAAGATGTGGCATGTATATACAATAGAATATTACTCAGCCACAAAAAAGGAAATCCTGCCACTTGTGACATGGACAGACTTTTAGAGCATTATGCTAAATGAAATGAGTCAGTCAGTAAAAAACAAACAGTATATGATCTCATAGGTGGAACTAAAAGAAAAAAACAGAACAAACTCATAGGAACGGAGAACAGATAGATGGTCAAAAGGTACAAACTTCAATTTCTAAGATAAGTAATTTCTGGGGATGTAATGGACAGCATGGTGACTATAGTTTACAGTGCTGT
>VMDR010010537.1:0-30577 GCA_007922815.1 Macrotus californicus | reverse complement strand
TTATGTAATACCCACCTGCTCCACTATCACAAAATATGATAATCTTGGATAAACATGAGAAATTTGAGGATATAAAAAATAAGAAACAATCCAGAAATTAAAATGGATGAAGCTATTTCTGAGGCCAAAGAAGTAGTTAACTAAAGGGGCACACCAATGAGCATTTTCCATGGCGGAGGTGGAGAGGTACTCTTATTGGTCAAGTCGACTCCACACAAGACTGTTATTTGCTGCAACCCAGCAGGCCCTCCTAGAATTCTTTTTCTTGGGTTTCGCTCAAAAGAACAAATGTCACTCTAATGCCCGTATTATCAAGTGCCATTAATTGCTTAGATTTACCTTTCTAAAATTTGCCCTCTCCTTAAGTAAAGGTGTGTCTTTCTAGAGTATTAAAAGCCCTAATTTAACTAATGATGAGACTATACAGAATAAGTAAAGTATCTTTGAGCAGTTGGCTCATTGATGTAAGTCACATTAACTGTCTCAGAGGAAAATTAGTAAATCTCATGTTGGTACAACAAATAATAACATCTTTTCTGTTAAGCTTGACAAATGCTATTTTTAAAGAAAAGGAGGAATTTTTTTCACTTTGTCACTCTTGTTGTTCTACTGGAATAGCTCCTGGCAAAGTTGACTATAGCTTGGACATGACTTTACTTGCACCTCTAAGAACTGTGGATCATGCTTCTTTCATGAAACACTTCCCTCATTTGGCTTGAGACATCGCTTTCTCTTGGCTCTCCTTCTACTCCTCTGGTCAGGTCCTCTTTACCTACTGACTGCTGAGTGTTAAAACATTTTAGGGGTTAGCCCTACAGCCTAGTTATTTCTTTGTCTTTATTTTCTCCCCTGGTAATGCCATCCCCAGTCTCTCAGCTTTGAAAGCATCTATACACTAATGATTCCCAAGTTTACATTTCTAGTCTTGACTCCTTTTCTAAATTTCAGGCTCATACTCAACCATCTACTCAAATCTTCACTTGAATATCTAACAGGGATCTCAGACTTAACCTGTCCAAAATCAAATTCCTGATTCTTCTCCACCCCTCTGCTGACAATCTTCTCCTTGTACAGTCTTCTCCATCTCAGGAAAGGCTGTCTCTGTCTTACCTGTCTTCCGCTGACACCCCACACCATCCGTAAATCCTGTTGGCGTTACCTTCAAAATACTATATAACAGAAATTTGAACACTTTTCATCACCTCCACTGCTATTTTCCTCATCCAAGCTTCCTTCATACTTCACTTCCTTACTTGAATTATTTCAATAACTTTCCAACTGGACCTTCTTCTTCCTTTCCCCCTCTACAGTCTATTCTCAACAAAGAGATCTATTCAAATTGCAGGTAAGAGCAAATCACTCTTTTGCTCAGAACTTTTAATAGCTCCTCCTCCTTTCACTCAGAATGAAATCCGAAGACAATATGACCAGCAAAGCCCTGCGTGACCTTGCCCCCTCTCTCGCCTCATGTTTTTCTCTCTTGCTCCCCGCCCTCCATGTACACACTGTGCTCCAGCTACTCCCCAAATGTCCTGAAACAACTGCCTCTCACTGCCATAGTGATTTGCTCAAATGCTATAATTTTGGAAAGACCTTCCCTGACAACTCTTTCCCCCTCGTGACTGCCATTCCTTTATTCTGCCTTATTTTCCTAATAGCACTTTTTACCACCTGACTCAATATGGAATCACTTGTTTATTTGTTTATTTTTGGTCTCCCATTTGAATATTAGCCCATATTCCAGATTCTAGAACTGGCAGGCTGGATAATTCCAACCAAGCCTAAGGCATGTGCGTGCATGCATACACACACATTCTTACAAGCATCCAACATCTAATGAGATAGTAAGAAATTAGAACATTGAAACAGTGAGAGTTAAAGAGGTGAACCAAAGCCTTTTTGAAAAGGAGGAATTACTGGTAGTGGAAAGAAAACTGAATGACAGAGCTTCAGTGGAGAACGTAGAAAATGACCCACTCATTATCCTGGAACCCCAAAGGGCTGAAATTTGGCTCTGAGGCTCTTTGGCAATCCCCAAGAAGCAGCTGAAGACTCAGTTGCATAAAGGTTCATTCCCCTCAAAGACAGAGAGGCCCTAACATAATATCCCTCCCTTTGGCTTGAGACACAGGCCACAACCTGGAAGCAGGGGGAGTGGGAGGAAGGGGAGAGGTCTGGATTTTATTTAAACCTGCAAAAACTTCAAACCTTGGTCCCAGACTGCTAATATGCTCAAGTGTTTTGTAGGGGGGAAAGGGAGAATTCTCTGTGCAGGAAAATAACATCATCCTGGGCCTCAAACTATAGCTAATTACAATTTTAATTTGTCCAGCAAACTGTCAAAGATTATAAAGCAAACAAAAATTCAAGACAAATGGCAAATCATGTAGTTCCAAGCCACCACTTACCAAATGAAAAGATGCTCCAAATCATTAGTCATCAGGGAGACGCACAACAACAAAGCGCTACCCGCAAAGCAACTGGTAACACCAAGTGCTGGCGAGGGTGAAGAGTGATGGGCGCTGGCACGTATCACTGTCCGGAATGTCAAATGGCGCAGCCACTTTGGAAAACAGTGGTAGCTATTAAAAAGTTAAACATACACTTACCATATGACCCAGCAATTCAACTTCAAGATGTTCATCCAAGAGAAATGAAGATATATATCCACACAAAAACCTATTCAGCAAATGTTTATAGTGGCTTTATTTATAATTGTCAAAAATTGGGGATATTTAAAATTGGTAAGTGGATTTTTAAAAACTGCTCTGAATACACCGTGAAATACTATTCAGTAATATTTACTAGGAGAACTGCTTTTCAAAAGGCCACATTGACTCTTTCAGATTGGTCTGACATTTCAGTTGCCTCTGTGAATGGCCCTTGGAGCATATTGGAGTTCTTGAGAGCAGGACAATGTTAAACCTTTAACTCCGGAAAGGGCAGGCAGCCCTGTCACTTCACATTTCTCCCTTCCATTTGGCTCACTCGGTTCCCTGTCTGACTTTGTGCTCCTCCAGTGGTTCCTGCTGTCTCCCGTGGTTGGGCCCACGGCCCGTGTGATAGGGCCAGACAACCAAGGGTGTTTGCACAGGAAGGGCATTTGCTGTGGGCTCAGCTGCCTCACTAATTCTGCTGGTGTTTTACATCCCCTGGAGCAGGAGGGAGAAATAGACTTGTAACTCGAGGGCCAGACCTTGTCTGGCATTTCCTTTAGTGACCTGTCATACCCAAGTATCATGTTTAGTTTAGGGCATTGGCACTGATTTTTACAAATTATTGGTGGGAATAAACAAATAAAACATCTACCAATGTTTGGAGACTTGTACACATGCAATCGAATCATGTTCGTGCTTATTGATGCTAAGTGGTGACTTTGAATCATTTGGGAGAATGTTTTGTATCAGTTAGTTATTTTTCCAAATCAAGATAAATTGAGCTCAAGAGCCTCACTCTCTAAGAAGGCATTATTAGTCATTTAGGCACAATGGAAGCACCTTTGGCTTATAAGATCCGAGAGGAAATAGCACATATACAGAGAGGACAAGCCAGACAAATGGGGAGTTTTCGTTACTGTGAAGGTGGGTCCCAAGAGTGCAGAAATCCAATTAGGCTGAACCATATGGAAGACTTCTTTTAAATACTGTATCTTTATTCTTTTAATTTAAATACTCATTATTCTTTTATGAAAGTAATATAAAATGGGGGGAATATAAAACAAAAATTGAAAATTCCCTACAATTCTAGGCCCCAAGAATTATCCTAACAAACATCATAGAAACATCATAACCAATTTGGTTTAATATTTTCTGAGCATCCTTTTTAATGGCTGCATACAATGTCATTGGAGGGATGCGTATATTTTAATTAACAATTCCTATGCTGATGAGCATTTAGTCTGTTACCAATTTTTCTCTGTTATATATCACTCTATGGAAAATATCTTTATACATAGATCATTGTGCTCTTAATACATCATTTCCTTAGAAGGGATGCATAGGAGTGAAATTTCTATATCATGAGTCTGAAAATTTTATATTTGAACACACCTTGCCAAACAACCTTTCAAAAAGGTTGCACAAGCTCTGTGCCCAACAATAGCATGGGGACGTTGGTCTCCCTGGGCGATGCTTGCATGATTGAAGATTTGTATATAAGTCAGATATTTTTTAATGTGAATTTTAAGGTTGTATGTTTCCATGTGTTAGGCCATTGTTCTAGTTATCTATTGTTATTTAATAAACTATCTCAAATAAAACAACAACCATTTTATTACATGTCATGATTTTTGTGGGTTAGGACTTTGGGCAGACTCAGCCAGGTGACGCTGCTCTCCACCCAATGTTGAGTGTGGCTGCCTGATGGTATGCAGCTGGCGGCGTCTGGGGTCATCTGGGGGGTCTGAGATGGCTTTGCTCACCTGCTCCTAATCTTGATGGGAAAGCTGGAAGGGTGCACTCAGCTGGGCCCTGGTCCTTCTCCATACAGTCCCAAAGTTTCTCTGTGTGGACTCTCCAACAGGGTAGTCTGACTTCTTACAGGTGGCTCAGGGCTCTAAGTAACCAAAACAAAAGCTCCCGATCCTCTCAAAGGCTAGACTTAGAACTCACAGGGGTCACTCCCACCATTGTGAACTGATCAGAGTAGTCACAGGTCATCCCAGAATCAAGGGGAGGCCCAAGAGACCTCACCTCTCAGTAGGAGGACTGTCAAAAAATTTGTGGCCATCTTTAGTCTGTCACAAATGTCACTATTAGTATATTTCCTAATATTAAAAAACCTCTCAATTTCTTGAGGAAATCCTACTTGGACATGGTAGAAAGCCCCTAAATATGTTTTTTTAGTTTAATTTGTAAGTATTTTACCCAAGGTTTTTGCACCTATATTAATATGTAAGATTGGTTTATAGTTGATGCTGTTGGTTTAAGTTTTTGTATCAAGGTGATTATGTTTTGTAATTAGGTAGGTTTTTATATTTTTAACAATATTTTATTTATTTATTTATAGACAGAGAGGAAGGGAGGGAGAGAAACATCAATGTGTGGTTGCCTCTCACGCGCCCCCTACTGGGGAACCTGACCTGCAACCCAGGCATGTGCCCTGACTGGGAATTGAACTGGTGACCCTTTGGTTTGCAGACCAGTACTCAATCCACTGAGCCATGCCAGCCAGGACGGTTTCCATATTTTTAATCTTTGAAGAAGTTTACAAAGGATGAGAAATATGTGTTTTTTTGTTTGTTTGTTTGTTTTTTAACGCTTGAAAGGCTTACCTGTAAAGCTATTTGGGTTAGGAAGTTTCTTTGAAGGGAATTCCCTGATCATTTAAAAACCTTTGTTCTGGGTATTGAGATTGGAAACTGAGTCAGTTGTAGCCATCTAATTTTCTTTCACATGTAAGTCTGCAGTGGTACCATAGATGACCTTGGAAAGTGTTTTGTAATATTTGTAGGTGACCTTGGAAAGTATTTTGTAATATTTGTATGTGACCTTGGAAAGTATTTTGTAATATTTGTATGTGACCATGGAAAGTATTTTGTAATATTAAGAAAGGACAACAAAATATTTAAGGAGCATGGGAAGGTAGTATTGGGTTGGCCAAAAAGTTTGTGTGATTTTTTTTTCCATAAAATAAAAAACACATTTTTCCTTTTCACCAATAACCTTGTTGATTTAGATATTTTGGCTATGTCGGCTATATCCTGCATGGTATCATGTTGATTGTTCTCAATTAATGTCTCGATTGGATTGCGATCAACTTCACTGGTCTACCCGACCGTAGAGCATCATCCAGTGAGAGATCTGCAGCACGAAACTTCACAGACCACTTCTGACATGTTCGATCAGTCACAGCACCTTCTTCATACACTGCACAAACCTTTTTTGGGTGTGTTTCAGTTGCATTTTTACCTCTTTTAAAATAATAAAGCATAATATGTCAAAAATGTTACTTTTCTTCCATCTTCAATATTAAAATGGCTACACAGAAATTCACCAATCTTGATTTTTTTTTAATGCACGCTGACATGACAGCTGTCACAACACAATCTAACGAAATTGTTTAGGGTGAAGTTAAAGACAACGAAGCACTACTAGAGCCATCTCACAGAAAAAAACAAACGGACTTTTGGGCCAACCCATGCCTTCTGGAAAGGTTTATTACAGGCACAGGAAGCTAATTTTAGGACTGGCCCCAGAATAAGGTTACTGGAAGTTTAGTGTTGACTTTACCTGTAGTCAGCTTTGTGACCTCTTCAAGTCTCTATGCTTCTCCATGTTCTTATTCATAAAACAAGGTAGTTTTGTACAGTTAAAAGTAAAAGTTTAAAACTCGAAAATAAAAAGTATCTGATTTCAGAAGTATTCCACTATGTTTATTTTTATTGGTAAAAAAACTCAATAAAAAATTTAAAATACATAGGGGTGAGGGCTGGGTGGAGGTGGGCAAAGGGAGGTAAAAGGGAGACATCTGGAACAGTGTCAAAAATAAAAATAAAGTTAAAAAATTAAAAATATATAAGCTTGAACCTTTGGGACCAGCCTTTTCTAATAAAATAATAAGATAATGGCCATTGTTACAGCTGCATCATTTGCACAAGACTATGAATTCCTCACAATGGGTACCCATTTTACAGAAAAGGAACTTGAGATTCAGTGAAGTTAAGTACCTGGCGCTGTCACGCACTTCGTTAGTGGCCAAGCTAGGATTTAGATTGCTGAGTCCAGAGCACAGGTGCAGCCGCTGCTACCCTCCCCCTCAACTGCTACACCTAACCACGCACCGTGACGCCGACTGGGAAATCCATGGTAACGGCCGTGGGCGCACGTGGCCTCTGCAGTCATTGGGACTGGGAAGCGTGATTGTACTTTAACGTGAATAAACAAGTCTTGCAAATCTGCTCACTGGGTTAAGGTGACATGGGAAGCAATCACTGTGAATCATCTAAGGAACACAGGGACAATTAAGCTAATGGTGAAGCACACCTGCCAAACGCTGAAAAGACGATGAGCCAGCCCTTCAGAACCCATGACCCACAGCGCTGGGCGGCGTGATTGCGGGACTCCAAGGCCCAGGCCTCCAGGGCTGGGCTGGCAGCTGCGATTCTGGGGGGTCGGGCTCCGAGATGCGCTGTTTCCTGCCTACTGCAGTTCACAGAGTCACATCAGAGAAGCTAAGCCTGCTGGACTCTGAGCAGTGGTGGTTGTTTTTTATTTTCCTGGCAACAAAATTAAAGCTGTACCTAGGGATTTATCCACCCTTTTGCTGATCTCGATGTGAGCTGCGCAGCGAAATCCCGGTACACAGCACCGACTCTGTCTCCCAGGGTGTTGCTTAAAATGTGGCTGAGCACGAATGGAAAACATCAAGTCTTGTTGAAGTCAGCACCCAGAACTAATCTCTCAAAGTAATGAGAGAATTAGTTCCACTCTGTGAGATAAATAAATGCAAAGTATGGCAAAGTCAGAGGTGTTCGGCTCAGCTGCTTTCAGAAGTAGACATGTGAGGAGAAAGGTATGGCGTCCGTGGGACATATTTTAGTGCCACTCTGATTCCTTAGGTGGTGATGACACTTTGGGTTTCTTTTTAAAAATGTATTTAATATATGGGGTTGTTTTAACCTTGCAACCATTCACTTTCAGCGCTTTTTATTGCTGGAGAAGATAAAAACTTAAAGGTGTCGTGGCCAGTTTCTTCTTTTTTTTTAGCTATTAGAAACATAAGTGATATTTAAGTAAATATAAAATTAGGAACCATTTCAATATTTAAAGCCCGTGAGGCTCTCTGCTTTCCACCCCATCCTTAACGTTATTTTTATCTTGACTGAATTTCATGCTTTGGTTTTTTTTCTAAGTGTGATCCATGAACCAGAAGTGCTTGTTTAAACATTGTTCTGAAAGTTTGGGATAAAGGAAGTCATATCAGAGAAAATTTCTCCCCAGGTACCTAATGAAGGAACAAAAATATTATTTTTCAAAGGGCCAAAAATTCAGCAGCAGCCATCAAAAATTGAAAAAGGATATAACTTCATGTCATAAAGTTTGAAAAGTGGCTCTTAACACCTACTCCCCAGAAAGACAACCGAGGAAATTCTGACGCCCTGAATACACTCTGATTTGAAAAGAAGTGGCCAGAAGGTTGAGTAGGTGGGAAAATATTCAGTCTCTGCACCGCTGCCCATCCCACTGAGGCAGGCGGGGCCGACAGGCCAGCCGTGCTCCCAGGTTGCTGCTGAGTGAGAGGAACCAACGGGAGCCGGTGGAGTGGGGCTGGCTCTCCCTGGAAAGACTGACCTTGGTGAAGGACATGGGCTGGGACTCAGAAGAAAGCTTGTAATGCAGGATCCCAGCCAGGACTGCAGGCAGCTCCGGAGAAGCTCTATCCTTCCCACTCTCCAGTCTCAGGCTACGGAAAAGTAAATAGAAAAGGACATCCAGCCCCCAAACTGTTGCCCAGAACGGTGATAAATAGTTTCCAAGGGAAAGTAAGAAGAAGACCAAGAAGTCCATTCCATCAGAGAAAATGAAGTTACACAGAACTGCCCAACTGTAGTTTGAACACAATGAAAATAAATAGCGTGTCAACCTTGCAAATGTGCCAGAGAGAGAGAGAGGCCCCAAACAGAAGAAAACTACCCCAGATTGCCTTGTGCTAAAGAAAAACTTAATAAAAATAAGCTATCAATAAAATAAGAGTTCAAAGACAAAATGCTGAAACAACAGAAAGAGATGAAAGAAAAATTGCAAGGCTAAGGGATATAACACAATTAAGGTCTAACAAATAAACTGGGAAACAAAGAACAGCCTGGACGCAACTGAAATGCTACTGGCACCGAATAAAGACTTAAAGAACCACTTTGAGCACAGCATAATATTACAAAGAAATTAAAACAATTAGACCTCACAAGGTGTTCAGATCTAGGCAATACAAAATAAAGATAATTACTGTCCTTAAAATAGCATACTTAACAATAAAGAGTAAAAATTATTCAGAAACGCAATGAAGGAAAGTTTTCCTGAAGTGAAAGAATAAAATCAGCTATCGAAGGCTACACAATATACCCTGAAACTATTTGATAGGAAACAGTGGACATTAATTAAGACATTTTAAAGCACGTAACAAAATGGGAGGAGAAAGAAGAAGAAAGGAAGAGTGGGAAGGAAATGGTCAAGAATGAGATTTTCAAATTCCAAAGAATACCTTACCTACTTGAAAGCATCAAGAAGGAGGATTGAAATGTTGGGGACAGGGGAGTGGGAACAGGCACAAAGGTACAAAAACAGAAAAGCCAAGTTTCATTAAGTGGCCAATGTTGCATTGGGTTAACCTTCCCTGTGATCGACTGCCTCATGGTGACATGAACACAGCGAAGCCTGCTTCACAGGGCTGTTGGGGGGAGGGAAAGAGGAAGTGAGTACACGGACTGGGCCACCGAACCTGACCTTCCAAGTGCCCCATTGCCGCGGCCTCTCCTCCCTCCCTGCCCCTTGCTTGTGGTTTGTTTGATCTGGTGTTTGTTTTGTTCGATCTGACTCACTTTATACTCTTATGCCGCTGTAGTTCTTCAGGCTAATTCATGGCTTACAGCTAAATATTTGCTAGCAAACCGTTCTTAAAGTATAATGGGAATTACCATGGGCTTTGGCATTAGAACTAGGCTTCAATCCCGGGTTGCCTCTCTCAGACACGCAATGGAAATATCTGAAGGAGAAGGAAGAGAGAAAGGAACAGAAGCAATATTTGAAACGATAATGACAATTTCCTCAAATTAATGTTAGACAGAAATCTACAAATCCAGGAAACTCGGAAAATATCAAACAGGTTAACAGGCTCGCAAAACTACACCTACACATCTCATATTCAAACTGCAGCAAATCAAGGATAAGGGAAAAAAATCTCGAAAGAATCCAGAGGAAAAAAACACCATACCTGTAGAGCAGTAAAGATAAGACTACAACCAATTTTTCCTCAGAAACCAGGCAAGCAAGAAGAAAGGAACGAAATACTTAAAGCACTGAGAGAGGAAAAAAACCTCACCAACCTAGAAATCTGCATCTTGTGAAATTATCCTTCACAAATGAAGGAGAAATACTTTCTTAAATGAACGAAAATTGAGGGAATTTCTCGCAAGTAGACCAGCCTTGCAAGAAATATTAAAAGAAGTTCTTCAAAGAGAAGCAAAGTCATATAGGTCAGAAAGTCGGATCCACTACATGAAGAAAGGAAGAGCATTAGAGAAAGAAAAAGTGAGGGTAAAATACAAACTTTTTATTTTATCTAACAGATAATAGGTTGAGGTAGTAAGAGCAATGTATTTGACAATTATAGTTTATGCATAAGTGAAATGAGTGACAGCGATGATACAGGAGATGAGAGATAAAAATGGGGATATGCGGTCAATATAAGGTGCTTGCGTCACTCGTGAAGTGATACAACGTTTCTGGAAGTGGTCATGGCCTGACCAGTGCGGCTCGGTTCGTCGGGTGCTGTCCTGCAAAGCGAAAGGTCGGCTGTGCGATTCCCCTGAGCAAACGATCAATGTCTCTCTCTCACTGATGTCTCTCTGCATCTCTTTCTCCCTCCTTTCACCCCTCTGCTTCCTTCTTTTCCTATCTCTCTAAAAACAAACAAAAAGTGTATTTTCCAAAAGAAAGAAAGGAAGTGGTCATACAGGCTACCATCCAACATCGTTGCTCTCACCACCTGTGGTTTGGCATCTCAGGGCTTCGGAGGCCAAACGGCCTGCGCAGCACCAGACGGCGGCCTGGGTACGGGCCGGCTGCGTGGGGTGACCTCGTCTAGTTAGAAGTGAGGATTCTGCTGCGCTTCTCCTGGCCGCCTGTTCAGAAGTGACACGGTTGAATGTGTGCATCTCTTTTAATTCTCTAAGGGGCCTGGATTCCCCTTGGAATGCCTGTCTCTCCTTCACACTCAACCCATTAGCAAGTCTCGCTTGTGCTGCTTCTGGAATGTGTCATACATATTCAGGTGGGCAAAAATAGGTTTACAGTTGTTTGTATGGAATAATACATAATATTAATAAATAATAATACAAGAATGAACTCTTGAGCATCCTTTAACTGTGAACCTATTTGTGCCCACTCTGTATGTCACACATTTGTCCCCTGCCACTGCATTTGAGGAGCCCTTATTACCTCCTTCTGGCTGGATGGTTGTACTAGCCTCCCAACTGGGTCTTTTTGCCTCCAAGCTCTTCCTTCTCTGGGCTGACCTCTTCATTGTTGGACCAATTTTCTTTGTACAAACAACCCTGTTACTCTGATTATAAAACTTCGTAGACTGTGTACAAGAAAGTCTAAACTCCTTGGTATACACGATCATTCAGTGTCCACCTTGTCAACCTCAGCTCCATCTCTCTCATGCGCCCTCCAGCCCTGCTGAGCGTCTCACCTTTCCCAGGACATTCCGTGTGGCTTCAGGCCCCTCTCCTCCTGTTTGCACTGTCAAAATATCCTTCCCTTCCTTCTCCACCAAGACAATCACTCATAGTTTCAAATCTCAACCAGAAGTTTGCTGCTCTGGACAAGATATGCCCAGGGGGTCTGATTGGGAGTTTCTTAGTCCCAGGCCTTGCCCCTCCTCTCTATAGACTCTTTCCCTGGTAACTGTCATCCACAACGTGGCTTCCGTTATTGGCATGCATGTGATCCACACATTCACATTTCCCACACAGACTTTTCCTCCTGACTCATAGATCCAACCACCTACTTGACGTTGTCTTTTTTAATATTCAAGAGCTCTTCTAATAGTCATCGAAGTTATAATGTAAGCTGTTATTATTCTCACTTTGAAAACTAGAAGACTGAAGCTCAGACAAGTGAGGTACATTAGACAAGTTTGCACAGCGGATTAACGTTTGGTGGAATCTGAAGCAGGACTCTCTGCCCTCAAATCTCATGCTTTTATCCAGCATATATCATTCCTGCCTCTTAAATATTTACACCATAGTTACTCAGATAGTTTGCTTAACATCATCATCATCAATAAAAGCATTACTGTTAAGAAATGGAACCAATTTGTTTGAATAGAAATAAATCGATACTCTAGAAAATTAAAAAAAAACAGACACAATATAATAGAATCTTAGGGCTGGATAGGACTTTTAAGGACATTTGGCCCATCTGTCTTTCCTACTTGATTCTGGGACATGTTTGAGGTCATGTACTTTTTAAAGAAATATTTTTCATTAGAATGGATTAATATTGCCTTTCTGGGCAATGAGGAGAGAAAATTAATCTCTGTCTTGTCTTCAGGAGCAGAAGTTCTATGGCTCTTTTGCCCACCATTGTATTTAAATGCCCTAACACTGCACCCGGAATATAATTAGTACTCAACAAATGTTTTTTAGATGAGTAGATAGCTCACTCTGTATACTTCAGTAGCACTTTGCCCTGAATTATTTTCAATAATTCTGTACTGAAATCCTGGTTTTGCCTTTAAGGACACATGATTTGTCTTATTCATCTTCGTTTTTATAAAGGGACTGACACCTGATCTGACTCATTGGTAGGTGCTCCAAGTGTGTCTGATTTCCTAATTGTTTACGTCATAAAGGGTCCTGTTACCTTATTATGGCCCAAGGGGGAAATACATACACATTAGCTGGGCCAGACTTAATCCCTCAACTCCCTGGACACACAGATGTGCAACTTTTGTGGCCTGGAATCTAGTGGACAAGGAAATATACGGCCGCCATAGTTTGGAAGAACCAGGGTGGGAAATGTTTTTAATCCATCTAGGATAATAAGGATGACCGCAGGGCTGGCGGGATGTTATTTTAGCCTGCATGTAGTACTTTGATTTCTTGTCTACAGTTGTGGGTGTGTGTTAGGATGATTTAGCAATGTCGAATATAGTGTGAGGGCTTCATTCAAACATAGGAAGCATCTGGAAGGATGGTAGAAGTGGAGGAAGAAGGCTCTGGTGTGGTTTCCTTTGTTTCTGGGAATACACCTGTGTTGCTATGATGAGATTGGCTGGAGGGAGGGTGAGAGAGAAGGGGTAGGAGATCCCACCACTGGTCTCCTCTGAACAGGGCTGTGGGTAGGGGAAGGAAGGGAAGGGAAGGGAAGGGAAGGAAGATTCACAGCCCACTACACATTTCCTTGATTTTCTTTATTTTTAATCAGATGAATTCCCTTCTTGCATTGAGAGCAAGCACCTGATATAAAGGATGCCAGTATTCATGGATGCATGGATAGAAGAAAGAGACACTGGTGTCCTCTGTTCTCTCCCGTCAGCAATTCTGGAGATGCCTTGTGATGCCTTCCACCAGGCTCTGGCTGCTAAAAACTAGGGTTGCAGGTTTTTATTATAATCATGCCATGTAAGTTTCAAAGCACATTTTAACTGGATGGCTTTGGCTTATTTGGAGCTGTCAGGACCCATATAACACCACAGAATAAGCTTCGGGTTTGATATGTGCGTCTCAACACAGGGCTGGGGAAGGAGAAGGAGGAGAATCTGCATCTGCTCTCAAATCCACTTGGAACCAGGGACGTTTACAGCTTGAGCTGCTTTCTGGGCTCTCCAGACATCTCTGCTGATTCTGCACTTTGGGGGACAGGTTGTCATCTCAGTGTTGCCAGGTTGTTCATTTTAAATGATCTGTTTAGAACAAAACACTTTGTTAGGAAAAGTATAGGATAAATTCTTTTACTGCAAACAGTTTTCATGTCCTATTAAGAGATGAAATTTGCCACATCAATAGTATTTTAAGAAAACCACCTATAATTGATAATGAAGTGCCCTAAATACATGAAAAGGTATGAGAATTGCAATTTATCAGAAAGCTGTGCATCTCCAGGTGTGTGATATTTTCAAACGGGGCCATCTAGTGGAATTCTCTAGCAGTACAACCAGGAGTGCCTCCCCTCAGAACACACATTCAAGTTTTTAAAACAGCTTTTTGATGCTTCTAAATCCAAATGAACTGTCCCTGACATTAAGAGTCTACTCAGAAATAAATACCTTTCCACTCAAATTCCTGCACTGATTAATTTGACAATATCCTAATCTGTAGGTACATATTCAATTAAGTTTCTCAAAGTTTGAAGTTGCTTACTTTTTTCTCCTTCCAATGAAAAATAGCCCTTTTAGCCTGCCTCCTCTCACAGCATGAAATCTCACTGAAGAAGCAAGAGATGTGTATGTGAGACAATCTGAGAATTATACAAGACAGCACATGATTTGGGTCCAGATGTTTGTTACAGATGTAATTGGACTGCACTTTGTTGGAATTAAATAGGATGTCAAAGGGTGTTTCCTTGGACCGCGTGGAGAAAACAGGCCTCTATGGGAAATGTGCACATGAATTTCTCCCTAACCAAGTGGGATGGAGAGTTTGTTCACCAAACTCGTCTGGTTCTCTTCCTGGAAACAGCTGAGTTACATTTCTCAGTATCCCCTGAAGTTGGGTGGGGCCCTGTGATTGAGTTCCGACAGATGGAGTGTGGCTGGACACCCCTTTGCTTCCTGGCTCCTAAAATGCCTGCGTGGCCCTCCACGTTTTTCATTGCCCCTCCCCACCCGTCACCCAGCAGGGGTCACTGCCCAGGGCCACAGGAGCCTGTATCGGCCTGGGTCCTTCAACATCTTTGTGGAGACTACCCCTCCCCTGATCCCTCACAACCTATAATGAGCTGTGGTGTGAACAGGAAATATACTTTCATCATTTTAAGCCAGTGAGATTTGGGGGTCGTTTGTGAATTGCCCTGGGTAACACAGGAGAGAAGGAAAAAACTGGAAGGAAGGAAAGGCATTCAGACCCAAGTCCCTGCAGAGACATTTGTGAGCATTCTGACTCTCCTCTCCAGGTTTCAGAGTAAGCACGTGGTTGGTAAATTCCGAGAACATCAAGCAGAACAGCTGGGAGTGGAACCACAGAGTGCCTTCTGACAGGGTGTGAACTTACAGGGTCTGTACGGGGTCTGCGAGGCAAGCTGTGGATGGAGATAATGAAGCCTGGATGGAGATGCTTCCCAGGCTCAGCTGGTGAAGTTTCTAATCTGATAACAGGGCTTGTCAGCTTTGGCCAGCAAACACTAATTGTTTCATGCTAATTAATCTCGATTAACTCTACTCCAAAATGTCCTCCTGCAAGATAAGGCTTGTGCCCGGTTCCCCATAATAGATGTTCCAGGTATATCCCTGCTAGGCAGAGTGGTGTGTTAGCAAGTTGTTCATCTGAGCCATTTGTGGAAGTAAAACTTGGCACAGATTTAACACATAAGGAGTCCTTAAGATGCTTGAAAGGAATAGAAATCAGTGAGCCACAGAGGTCAAAGTTCTGCAGAGGAGGTGGGACTTGAGCTAAACTGTCACCTGGCAGAGAGGAAGGAGGCATGAGTGCTGGCAGGAGGCAACGAGAGAGGGGTGAGTAAGGGGATACTGTCGAGGGGTAGAACAGCTATTGGTCTTCACGATGTAGGACCGGGGCAGAAGAAGAGGGTGAAATTAGGCACCATAGACGAAATGAGGGCAAGTTACGAAGAACCCAACAACCATGACTGGGTTTGGATTTGAAGCTTCAGGCCACATCTCCCAGACCAATCAAATACAGTTAACAGACAAGCTGGACTTACCCAGTCACTTGTTCTGGTACCTGCCAATCATTAACTTTCTCCCTGAAGGCACACTCATGGGCATATCAAGCTGGGAGAGGAGATGACTGAACACCCTGCTCCTAAATCTAAACATGCCAAGATAATGAAACGTACTAGTCGGTGCCTCATCTTTGAGTACCCTCTCACCTGCCTACTGCCTCATCCTTTGTGATCCAGTTCTATCGCCTTCTCTAGTGCACTGCCTCCCCTGAGCCTCACCCAGGTAGATGATTGCTCCTTCTCTGTGCAGCATGACACAATACATGCCCCTACTATCTCCCGCTTATTGTATTTATTACTTATCTGGCCCCCCAACTGTGGATTCTTTGAAGGCAGGGAGGGCCATGTCTCATTTAACTCTGTATCCCTGACACTGACAGCAAGGACTGCCATTTGGTAGGTGCTCGAGATTAACACATGATAAACATGCAGATGGATGGATGGGTGAAAAGTTGATAGGTTTATTTTCCTAAGGCCAGAGACTTCATTCACACATCCACCTTAGCCAGTATGTACATTTACTTGTCTTCATATTTGTCTTCCTTCATTAGATTGTAAGGCTCTTTAAGTCTTGCTCATAAATATATTCCCAGCACGGTTCAGAGTCTGGCATATGTAAGGAACAAAGTTAAATGTTTACTGGATGAGTGGAGTCGTGGATCCTGCTATAAGCATTCCCAAAGTATGAGGGTTTTGTGGTAGGAGATCTGGGAACAAATTTAATATAATAGTTGCTAGGAGAGGGCTCACATATTTACACAGGGTAAGGCACAAACTTAGGTATTAGGATCTATGGTTTGAAGTAAGCCAATTATAGAGAACTTTGCTCTTGGCCACAGGAATGTTTTGGGTTTTGATGTTTAAAACTTTCCTTCCTGTATAAGGCTGACCGAATTGAGCCCATTGTAGTGTCTTGCTTCTCTGAGTGGCTCTTAGTAAATAGGCCAATAAAAAGTAAGCCATTGTTTCTGATGTAGTAGCCTTGGGGGATACGGAGCCGTGAGGAGCTGACCTCCATCTGCTGGGTGCACTGAGGCCGGCCAAGGCAGGGGCTGCCGAAGGGTGCATGCCACTTGTTCCTCACAAGATGATACTTTGGGACCAATACGTAACTTTTTTCAATCAATATGTAACTTTTTTACTCCCATCCCACCAACTATATGAGTTCTCAGAACAAAGGATTTAAGAGCCCTTGGCTCTCAGACCGCACAGCCTCAGGCCACCCAGACTCTGACCTCCTGGAGCTTGCCACCCCGGCCTTAGGCCATCCTCACTTTTACCGCCCAGCTTTGCCCTGAACCTATGCCTTTCACCCCTGACTTAGCCAGGCCCATTCTCTTCTATGGGAACAGATCACTAATAAACCCTGATCACATGCTAATAGATTTGCTGATCTGTAATTCTGTCTATGGATTGGCAAGAAGAGCCAGGTGTCTCCCGTTAACATTATGAATACATGCTCACTCTGGTTTTTCTTTTGTTTATTCTTTGTCGATCCTTAATAACTTTAAAGAAAAGAAACAAACTTGTACGATGTTTACGACAGTGTTTTCCAAAGTTAGGTAATGTAATAACCCCTTTTAAAGGAGGGCAAATAAATTCGTGCATATTTCTAGAATAAAATATTGTCATTATAACTTGCTCGGGCTGGTGTGGCTCAGTGGACTGAGCGCTGGCCTGTGTGAACCGAAGAGTCGCCAATTTGATTGCCAGTCAGGACTCTTGCCTGGGTTGCAGGCCAGGACCCCAGTAAGGGGTGTGCGAGAGGCAGCCTATCACTGTATCTCTTGCCCATCGATGTTTCCCTTCTGCTCCTTCTCCCTCCCTTCCCCTCTCTCTAAAAATATGTAAATAAAATCTTAAAATGTATTTTCATTATAACTTTACTGAAATATTCACAAGCAATATAATCTCTGTCTATATTCTTTTTCAACTACAAGCCCAAAATTTTCAGATTAAACACACAAAAATCTAATGCTAATAAAATCACAAAATAGATATCTTTTAATAAAACAGAAACAATGATGTTGGGTGGGGTAGTGGAAAGATGCATCCTGGGGTTTTCTGCTTCACGTGTATTGCTGTGACCTGGAACATGCTGGAACGTTATTTGAGGCAGGGAGCCCTGCTTTTATTGTCCCTTTTGAACAAGGATGTTAATTCTAACCATTTCATTGTTTTGTTGGGTTTCATTGCTTAATATCACCCTCCAAATTGCCATGGTGACAAAATATCCTAACGATAAAAAGGGATAATGAAAAACTTTTCGTCTTGCCTATTACCTCACTGAAGGAAGTGTTGCTAGTCCACATACACAAAGATGGAGGTGGCTCCATTCACTACTTCCCTGCCTCTGAGTGACTGTGAACACTTTATCCATATGGTGTGCCACGTCATTGCCTGGCCTCCACGCAACTGTAAATACACATGCAAATCTGAGTTCTTGATTCTCGTAGAGAGCTGAGGCAAGGTCGCCTTCTGTGTTACAGAGCTAGTGATTTTAATCAGTCAGGGATGGACATTGCCTTGGACTCCTAAGTGCTTGAGAAGCCAGCTTAACTCTGCTATATTAATCTCAGAAGAATATTAAGATATCTTTAGTTTTGCCAACCTTGCCCTTTCCAAGTTTTGTGGGCTGGTTAATGAACTGTGTATGCAACCCAACTGAACTGCATTAATTTATCAGTGAGCTAGAGTGCCCCCTTGTGGGGATGTACAGTAGTTGTGAACAAACACTTCCCAGGGGTGCTTAACGGAACACGCTCCACTACTGTGCTTTATTCTTATCCAGTTCATCTTCCTGGGTTTCACAGACGTAAATAAATGGGAAGGGGTTGAAATGTGGTTGACCGCAGCCTGTGGCATAGGTATATATTTTCCAAAACAATATTTTCTTTCTCTTTTTAAAAGTGGTGGTGGTGGGAAGTGGGGAAAGGGTAGTAATTTTCCAGAATGAGTCAGAAAGATGGCTCCAAATTCAAGAAATTACTTGATGTCTTTAACCCCATCACAAAGGAAGTATTTATTTGAGTTATCAAATGTACCACAGAGGACTGAGGTGCAGTCCTTCCTGGGTGATTAATCACTGGGGCACTTCCTCTCACCTGAGCACCAAGTGTCTGGATCACACCCTGACAGGGCTGGGAGCTCTGGCCCGAGGGGGCTGCGGAATTGTGATCCAGAATGTAGCCATTGTGAAACAAAATGAGGAGAAGAAAACTACTCCAAGGCACAGATCTTTAAAAAGTTTACTTGGAAGAATTTCAAACACACACAAAACTATATGAAAAGAGTATAATTATTGTAATTTCCACTTACCTATCAGACAGCTTCAACAATTACCAACTCCTTACCAATCTATTTCCCCCATACCATTTTCTCCCTCTCCAGTTACTAAGAAGTAAATTCCAGACATTACATCCTTTCCTCTACAAATATTTTAAAAGGTATCTCCAAGAGATAAAACATCCCTTTAAAAATAGACCTGGCCAGGTAGCTCAGTTGGTTAGACCATCGTCCCGATACCCCAAAGTTGTGGGTTCGATCCCTGGTCAGGGCACATACAACAAGCAACCAATGAATGCATAGATAAGTAGAACAACAAAGCGATGTTTCTGTCTCTCTCTGTCTCTCTCAAAAATCAATAAATAAAAAATTCAAAAAGAACCACATTATCACATACGAAAATTAACAATAATTGCTTAATATCATAAAAGATTGAGGTAGTGTTCAAATTTCCAACACTGTCTCTCTTTTTTAATTAAAAAAAGATTTTCTTTTTTTGGGAGCAGCTTTAGGTTTACAATAAAATTCAGTTGAAGGTACAGGCATTTCCTATACACCCCCTGTTCTCACACATGCATAGTCACTTCCATTATCAACATCACTCACCAGAACAGTACTTAAAAAAAGATGGCCCTGGCTGGTGTGGTTACTGAATTGAGCACCAGCCCGTGAAGCTAAAGGTCACGAGTTTGATTCCCAGTCAGGGCATATGCCTGGGTTGTGGGCCAGGTCCCCAGTTGGAGTCGGGGGTGTGTGAGTGGCAACCAATCGACGTGATCTCTCACATATAGATGTTTCTCTCTCTTTCTTTCTCACTCCCTTTCCCTCTCTGTAATAATAAATAAAATCTTTTTAAAAAATAAAATAAGAATGAACCTACACTGATACATTATAATCACCAAAATTCTTAGTTTACCTGAGGGTTCACTCTTGTGTTGCACATTCAATGGGTTTAGACAAATGTATAATAACATATGAGGTCTGTCCAGAAAGTCTCCAGCCCCATGCTATGAAAGAGACATTTATTGAAGAAGATACAGGATACAGGAAACATTGTACATAGACAATGATACCTCAGTCCCCTTCAAAGTGGGCACCTTGGGACCTCACACGGTTCTCCCAATCGCCATCAGCTGTCTTGTTGTATTTTCCTGAATTTCTTCAATAGTCTGAAACCTCTTCCCTTTCAAAGATGATTTTAGTTTTGGGAAAAGCCAGAAGTCACAGGGCGCCAAATCTAGGGTCTAGGGGGGTTGAGTCACATGGGTGACTTGATGTTTTGCCAAAAAACTCTCAAGAGATGTGATGCATGAGTGGGCGCATTGTTCTGATGAATTTGCCAATCACCAGTTGCCCATAGCTGTGGCCTTCTGAATCATCCAAATAGTTTCCCCAGAGGAATATTCGAGCTTAACACAAAATTTAACGTAGATTTATTGCTTTACTCATTCGGTCATTTTGAACGCCAACGGCCACACAGCACACATACTCACTCAATGGTGTCTATCCCGTCTAGTACAGTGAAGTCATCAGTGTTCACACATGTGCATTCCGGTCCACTCTCGTTGGCTGCCAGGTTACACTGATGTCGCGCAAACTTTTCTCATTGTATTAACAATGGCTGGGCTTTTTCCAGACAGATCTTTGTATATCCATCGTTACAATATCATACAGAATATTTCATTGCTCTATATATCCCCTGTGCTTTGCCTGTTTATCTCCCCACCACCACCAGCCCTGGCAACCACTGATCTTTTTATCTCCATAGTTATGCCTCTTCCAGAATGTCATATAGTTGGACTCATTCAGTTTATAGCCTTCTCAGATTGGTTTCTTTCACTAATAATATGCATTTAAAGTTCCTCCATGTCTATTCATGGCTTGATAGCTCATTTCTCTTTGACATTCAATAACATTTTATTGTCTGCATGTACCACAGTTTATTTATTCACTCACCTATTGCAGAAAATATTGGTTGCTTCCAAGTTTTGGAAATTATGAATAGTGTTGCTGTAAACATTTCTATGCAGGTTTTTGTGTAAACATAAATTTCCAGTTCCTTTGGGTAAATATCAAAAGAACGAAATTGCTTGGCTATATGGTAAGAGTAGTTTAGTTTTATAAGACACTGCCAAAGAGTCTCCCAAAGTGTCTGTACCATTTTGCATTCCCACCAGCAGTGTGTGAGTGTTCCTGGTGTTCCACTTGTTCCACAATCTCTCCAGCGTTTTTTGTTGTCAGGGTTTCAAATTCTGGCCACTCTAAGAGGTGTTTAGTGGTATCTCATTGTTTTAATTTGCATTTCCCTGATGACATATGATGTAGAGCATCTTTTCATATGCTTATTTGCCATCATAGATATTCTTCGGTGAGGTGTCTGTTAAGGCCTTTGGCCCATTTTTAAATCAGGTTTTGTAAGCTGACTCTTACAAACCATTGTCTCTTTTAATCTATGGGTTCTCTCTGTCTCTCTCTCTATATATAACATTACATATATATATAAAGTTATATATATATAAAAATGTTGTTTTAAGAAACAGAATCACTTCTCTGCCATTTCTATAATCTGAATTTTTCTGAACATGTCATTTCAGTGTTGTATAGGAATTCCTCTGTCTCCTGTATTTCCACTAAATGAGTAGGTAGATCTAGAAACTTGATCAGATTCAAGCTGAATTTTTGGTTTGGCACGGGCACTTCCCAGGCAGCGAGGCAGCCTTCTACCGGGAGACTCAGTTGCTCCCTTTTTGAGATATCAACAGCTCTTCATTAATGAGCTAATGGTTGCAAAATAGTGATGTTCTAACTGCCATCCCTTCTTGTTTTATTGCGCTTTTATGCTTCTTTGAAGAAATTTCCCCTCGTCACCTATCTTGTTACTCTAAGATGCAATTTATATAATGAGGCCAGAAAAATGCTTCATTTTTCCTCTACTTACCACTTTTCCAAATAAGGCATTGATTCCCCACCATGATTTAAAAGTGTTCACTGAGTTTTTAAAAAGCATTATGAACTTATGTATGTGAACATATTTAATATTTTTCAATCCACTGGCGTCATTATATTTATTGATGCTCAAATTGTTCCATCTTTGGTGAGTGGAAGTCTATTCAGGTTGGCTCCTGAGTCCTTTTGACCTGACTCTACTAGCCTTTAAAAACTTTCCTGCTTTTTGTTAAGACAAGATGGTCCAGGTTTCTTTTACATTTCCTAACTCAGACCTGAAATAAGCTATTTCTTTAAAGCAATAGTTCTCAGAGTGTAATCTGGGGACCCCTGGGAGTTCCTGTAATCCTTCCTTGGGGTCTGTGAGGTCAAAATTATTTTCATAATAATACTAGTTGCTATTTGAACTTTTTAACTCTCATTCTCTCACAAATGTGTATGAAGTTTCCCAAAGGCTACATGATGTGTGCTATTATGATTGAAAGCAGAAGCAGTTATAAGAATTCTGTCATTTATTAAGCCAGGCATTAAAGAAATTTACAAAAATGCAAAAACAGTGGCACTCTTCTCATTAAATAATTGTTAATGGATGTTTTGTTATTTTCAAATCTGTTTTAATTTCTAATGCAATTCTAATTCAGTAGATGTAACTCACATGAACAAAAGCTCTTTGGAGTCCTCAACAATTTTTAAGAGTTTTAAAGAAGTGTCAGGGGCAAAATGTTTGAGACTTGCTGCTCCAATGAGTCTTAGTTCCTTTTAATGGAAAATGATTTTTAGAGATTACAATCTAGGAGCTAGAGAGGTTTGTGGTTACTAGGCTGGCCATTGTTTTTAGGCCATTCAATGAGGTAAAATGATATATACATACATATTCAAATTAAAGACTAGAGATTTTACTTAAACTCTTACATTTGTATCTCCTTTCTCCCATTACAAAAACCCAGCATAACCATTTATTTTCAGTGTCGGATTAACAATACCTCCATTACCATCTCTACCCACAATGATTACTTAAAATAAAGAGTTTTTTTTGTTGCAGTTCTTTTTGTCTTTGAGGTACATCTCTGTATAGATGTACAGTCAGTAATTTGATGGTTTAAAGTTACTTGAAATGATGTGTTTTCAAGATTATGCAACCATGTAGATCAATTAGATCTGTGTGTTTTTACTTTCAATTTTCACAGGCTGCTTTTTGTAAATTTAATTTAATTTTATGATAATATGAAATGCTTACATGGTTCTAGAGTTAATTCTATTAAATAAGATATATTCAGATAAAGTTTAGTTTCTATCCCTGTCTCCTCTATCCTATTCCATTCTTCCCCCATAGGTAACATTTTTTAAAAACCGAGTTCCCTTTCCATTATTCTAAAAACTTAATCAAACGTGTGTGTGTGCGTGCGTGTGTGTAATACCATTATATATAGTATTACTTAGTATTTAGTATTATTACTACCACCCTCCCTTTTCTGGGTAAAAGGTAACATACTACACACTCTTCTACTCATAGCCTTTTCCACTTAAAATATTCTGGAGAGCAATCCACAATTGTATATAGAGTACTTCATTATGTTGTCGTACTATAATTATTCAACCAGTTGTCTAATGAGGAATTTGGGGCAACTCCCATTATTTTATTATAAACAGAGCTGCAATGAATAGTCGTGCACATTCCTTTCATATTTTTCCCACCACATCTTTGGGAGAGGCCTAGAAGTGGGATTGCCGAGTCGAAGTGTGAACGCGTCTAATTCTCCTAGATACTAAACTACTTTTTACTTCTGCGGTACAGATGAAGAAACGTACTGAGATAGCTGCTCGAGGCCACTTTACCGGTCACGGGCACGGCTGGGATTTAAACTCGGCTGTCGTAGACTCCAGGGAAGAGGAATTCCAAGGTGGGAAAGGCAAGTAAAGAATTTCGCATTTCGATAATTCAATGAATCACATACTCGCATCCTTCCCGGCACACCAGTTCTTCCTTATCAGAACCGCAAGTCCTCTGACTTTTTAAACTTGGTTCTTAACACCTCCGCCCCTCCATCCCACACTCGGGGGCGACCAGCGCCCGTGCTAGGCGGGCGCAGAGCTTTGCGCATGCTCAGCTACTGCGGGGCGATTGGAGCCGCGGCGGAGGCAGGGCCGCAGTGGCGTCATAACGGCGCGCCGCTCCCAGGCGTCCTCGCAAGGTCGCTTTGCCCGGCGGGAGCGCGCCCGAGTGACTAGACCTTCGTCCGGGGACGCGCCGTCTTCTTCTGCCTGGGTACCAGCGGCGACATGACCGGGTACACGCCAGACGAGAAACTGCGGCTGCAGCAGCTGCGAGAACTGAGAAGGCGATGGCTGAAGGACCAGGAGCTGAGCCCCCGGGAGCCGGTGCTGCCCCCTCAGAGGTTGTGGCCTATGGAGAGGTTCTGGAATAAGTTTCTTCAGGACCAGGCCCCTTGGAAGAACCTGGTGAGTGACGGGCCTCCCTCCCTCCCACTCCCACCCCCATCCCCTGTACACACACACAATCCTCCGCGACCCCCAGCCAGTCCGCTCCTCGGATGCCTGCTCCTGGCAGCCACACCAAGGACTGACATCGCTCTGCGCCGGCGAGTCCCGATAGTTCCCCCAGGGACAATCAGGCTCAACCAAGACTTAGGTTTAGCGGGACGCTGCCTTGCCCCAAAAGTGGGTGGGAGTCAGGAGTCCAGAAGCACGTATGGCTTTTGGAGAGTCTTCTTGCCTCTGCTTTCTAACATGACCAGAAGGAGGCGAATCTTTGCTTGGATTTGACAGGACACTGCACGTTTGGTTGTCTTTTGACCGTACGAATCTTCCCTCGGACTGATAGCCAAGGATTCAGTAGTTGAAATTCTATGATTTTAGTATTTGAGGACACTTGGCTGATTTTTAAGGTTGACGTTGTAGACACCAACAAACACTACAGCCTAAAACCAGAAGGCTCAATAAGCCTCTAGCTGATAGTGCAGCCCCCCCCCGTGTGATTACCATAATAGATAGGGCCCTGTTAGCATGCGCAATGAGCCATGTTCAAGAGCCGCCTTTCTAAACTACCACTGTGTACTTTTAACAAACTTTTTCACTTACCAGAAATGCCATTTCTGGACTTTACTCTGTAGACAATCACTCCTTCAAGAGTTGTCTTTAGCGCTGGCTCGTGTGGCTCAGTGGGTTGAGCCCTGGCCTCCGATGCGAAGGTTGCTAGTTCGATTCCCGGCCAGGGCACAGTCCTGGGCTGCGCCTGGTTGCTAGTTGGATCCCCGGTGGGGGGCATGTGAGAGGCAACCGACGGATGGATCTCTCCCACGTCCATGTTTCCGTCACTCTCTTTCTCTCTCCCTTCCCCTCTCTCTAAAAATAAATCAATAAAATCTTTAAAAAAAGTTATCTTTATTTTCAGGGTCTCTGGACATACTTTTGAGGTCATTAATTAAATCACATCAGTTATGAGGGATGAACACGATCTCAGAATTGCTCTCACTTAACTGCGGCATCGGCTGATAATGGGAATAGTACTGAGTTAACACAGGTGCTTGCTCTGTGTGGGTCAGTTTGCTGAGCATTTTATATGTGTTACTTTACTTAATGCTTTATTCCCATAAAGTAGAAAACTATTCCTGATTCTCATTTTAAATGAGCAGAAACTGAGGCCAACAAGAATTCAGTGATCTACTTGTCATCATAGAGCTAGAAATTGAAGTTCATATTGAAATCTGTGTGTATCTACTTTCTTACAGTCTACAAAGTTTGGTGCCAATTTTTCTGAGAAAGTGGTATTAGATACTTATTTATGGTGGTAAAATTACACTCTAATTCAGCCCCTCTCTCACTCTTTGTATCCTTCACATTACTTGTTCATTTTGGCAGCCATTAGTTGAATGTAGACATCCCTCCCATCAGCTAGTGATGTGAAAAATAAATAATCAGCCCTGGCTGGTGTGGCTCAGTGGATTGAGCGTAGGCTGCAAACCAAAGGGTCGCTGGTCCAATTCCCAGTCAGGGCACATGCCTGGGTTGCGGGCCAGGTCCCTAGTAGGGGGGTGTATGAGAGGCGACCATACATTGATGTTTCTCTCCCTATCTTTCTCCCTCCTTCCCCTCTGTCTAAAATAAATAAATAAAATATTTTTTTAAGTAAATAATTATTTGTTAAAATCCATCTTAACTTTGAATTTATTTTTTCTTCCACAATCATATCGATTACAACACTTAGAATCCTTTTCCTGAAAGGATAAGTGTGTTTCAGTCAAATTGGCTGCCATGGAAAAGTTCCATTTTTTTAGTTCTCTTTTGCCTTTCTCTTAAAATAGTATAAAGGCATCTCAAAGTGAGCTTGAAACACTCCTATGTCAGTATGTAAAACACTCTTTTCCAGCATCAGTGTGCTCAGGTTGTCTGCCTCACACCTAGAATGATGCAGGTGACATGGATTGTGGGGAATTGATAAATTAAGGAGCTGAATTTATCTGCAAAATTCTGTAGGTTTGATTACTCTGGTTAAATTGATTAACATTTTATGCCATGTTTTATCTTAAACTTGTAATAAGGATATTTTAGAAGGTTTTTTTTTTAGAAAAATCTATAAATGCCTTACTATAGTTTTGCAAAATGCTACTTGTCATAATGCAACTTGCTCCAAACTCTAGGTATCTCCTAGAAGGCCCTATGCTTAGTAAAAATATTTGAGTGGGTGAGGTTAGCTACAGACTATAAGGAAATTTGTAGCAGTTAGAAATTTTAAAATAATCATGACATTGTTATATCATTGGGGTTTTTTGATGGTTGGGTTTTTTTCTTTGCCACAAATGTAAGATAGAATACCTGTTTGTTTTTGTATGTTTTTCCCCCCAGATCTATAAGACATACCGACACAGTATCCTTGTTTTTACTCATGTACTTATACCTGCCTGGATTATTCATTATTATCTCAAATATCATGTGACTGTAAGTATGTTTTAAACATTGTTTTTCAGAATTTATTTTTAATATTGTACAAAATGATTTCCTATGTGGGCATGCCTTGCCCTGCTTTACTTAGTGGAAATAAACTGCCACTTGTAGCTGATTTTGAACAACTCTGTGTCCTTTTAAGTAAAAGGTTTCATGAAACTTAAGTGACATATGGCCTTTCAAAAAGTCAATCTTTTTGTTGCGGTTTGAAATGCATTTCCTCATAGAAACAATATTTACACATGATTAGAATGTGGTTGACCTAATAATAGTAGGGTAAATTCAGGATTGTGAGTAGGAGGGAGGAAAAAACTTCTGCTTCTCTTTTTGGGTGGAGATCTAGTATAAGATAACAATTCAAAATGCTCAAAGGTTATCCGTGTCATCATTCCATTTCCCTTTCCTTTATTCTATCTGATATTTACAACTTTTTTCTTTAGAATCCAAGTTGTTCAAAAGCTTGAACTTTTTCACTGAAAGATCTTGGATGTTATGGTCGAACTGAGCCAGTTGCCTTACTGAAAAGGCTTAAAAGGATAGCCTGGTGTAGGGTGTTAAAGCCAGACATGGCGAGGAAAGAGTGCATTTTGGGAGTGGCATGGAAGAGAGAGCAGTGATGGTTGCCTAGCATGGAGTGTTGTAACCCCCAAAGAGTAGGGGGGCATTCTTGTACCCACTGAGGAGTGTTAGATCCTGAGTGGGTTGCTACGAGGGGAAGGGGTGTTGGTAAGTACACCTGTTTGGAGAATAGCAGTGGCAGCAACCTGGTATAGGATATTGGAAGAAGGGTGATTTGGGGCAATGATGGAGGTGGCAGCACAAAGTAAAATGTCAGGACCTGAGTGGAGGGAGGGTGTTATTTATATTGGAGTGTGGTGGTTGTGACAGGAGATTGGTTATATACAGATCATTGGTCAAGTAAGTACATAAGTCTCATATTGATGATAGGGGCACCCAGGTTCTCATTGCTGGAAACTGGAAAGGGAAAAAACTCTGTGCTACTGGAATGGAATTAGAAGTATGGCTGTGAACTTGTTTTTAGCATGTATTGACAGATACAGAAGTAAATATAGATGTAGGTGTGGGTATTCTCTAGCTCTGTCCACAGACAGCTCCCGGTGGCAGAGGTACCCCACGGTGATTAGCACGTCTAGCAGCCTGGTCTTACTTGCTAAATAAATTCTTCACTGAAAGGATCTAGAGCTTTTTGGAGAAATGGCCAGTTCCAGAACTGGGGCAGGAAAAATACAAAATTGGCTTGTTGTGCCACAAAGTGAAGAAATGTTCAAAGAATGATGGAGATATATCAAGAAGGCACAGAGTAAGCTTGAAAGGACTCGCACTGGGATAATTTGAGTATCAAACTATATAATGATAGTAATAGATGATAGACAGCCTAATATATAAAATGTAAATCCATGAGTCCACACTTACACAAATAAATACAATTGGAGAAGAGAGAAAGCTTTTTTGTTTAATAGATTGCTAAATAATAAGCAGTCAAGGAATGATAGCACTAGAAAAATCATAATTTGAGTCATCATAGTAATATTTTATTCAGCCAGAGAACATCAAAAGATACTAAGATTAATCTCAAAATACCTATCTTCAACATACTTATTTGTTACAAAGGGAAGAAAAGGTAATTTTGTGTTAGAAAAGCCTGGCACAGAACACCGTAATCAAGAAATTTAAATTAACATTACTAATAATGGGACAAATTGTGTGCTACTTGATAGTATTCAATAAAAAGAAAACAGCATCAGTTTTGCAATATTCCTGCCCAAAACACATAACCTGAATCTAATCATGAGAATACTTCAGACAAATCCAAACTGAAGGACTTTTCTGCATAATAATTGATTTGTCGCCTTCAAAAGTATTAAGATCATGAAAGTCAAAGATTAACTAAGATTCATTCCAGATTGAAAAAAACTAAATAGGCATGTCAACTAAATGCATTTCATGGTTAATAGGCCATAATCTGCTTAGTCAAAAGGTTATAAAGATGGTGTTAACAGTCAAAATTTTAAATAGCCTAAACAATGAAGAACAAGTCTGGTTAGATGGGATTTTCTGAGAATTTCATACAATTATGGAGACAATTGGTAAACTTTGAATGGGTTCTTTAGACTAGGGAGAAGGTAGTAATGTATCAATGTTAATTTCCTGATTCTGATGGCTTTTGTGATTAAGAATATTTTTCTTATTTGTAGGAAATATCCTAAAGTAATAAACCAGTCAGCAATTTACTTTGAAGTAATTCGCTAAAAAAAATATTTTTATAATTCTTGTAACTTTCTGTAAGTTTAAAATTATTTCAAGATAAAAACAAAGCATAAGTTAGGGACTGCCTAACAAGTTGTAGGTAATCCACCTGAAGTTAGCCTGCTGAAAGGAGAGAAACAAATAACTGGGGTTCTCAGAAAATTCCCTCTAACATGACTTGTTCTGTGTTGATTGGGTGGTCTCTTTAAAATTCTGATCACTGACATCATCGTTTTTATTTTCACTAAGCAGATATATCCATTGATCAACAACTATGGAGTGCCCTTTGTTCTCTTCCAGTACTGCTATCAAAAATATATGACAAAATTCCTGACCTGAAGAAGTTTATAGTACAGTTGGCAGATAGGTGTGATTTGGGTAAGCGTGTGTTGGAGAAAAGTTACTCCAGTTAGAAGGAAAGATACGGAACCAGTAGTGGGCATGACCACATCTCGCCCAGGACTGAGGAGATAACTAGGATAGCAGGTCTCTTGGCTGGTAGGCTGGGCCAGGTAATGGGAACCTTCGACAACTAGGCACAGGGGGTTGAACTTTATGTGGTAGGCAGTGAGAAGCTTTCCACAGAAAAGTGATAAGCAATGATGCATGTAGGAAAACATGAAAAACATCGACATGCGCAGTGAATTGGAAGGAGGAAAGTAGTGACATCAGGCAAACCAGCTGGAGGCTGTCACCATTTAGTAGGCATCAGTTGAGGAGAATCTGGTTAGCAGGAATGGAAAAGAAAAGTGAAGGCAGGAGACACTCTTTAAAGAAGAAACAGCTCAAGTTAAGTTGGGGAGGAAACCAAAGTTCAGAGTCATTTATGACTCTAAAATGTCTTGCCTCGGAAGTTGTAAGTAGGGTGTTGGAAAGGAAGGCTTTCTGTTCATGGGAGGAAGGAAAGTTGTCTAGGAACATGTGTTGCCACATTAGTTTCTGGGGATGTCCCAGTGGATGTGGCCTGTCTTATGTTTAAAAATATGAGATTAATGTAGGAATTGGAGTTGGGATTTAGTGTTTTCACTATATACACATATACCCACAGAAAATCTTAATGCAACCATTAAAGGGGGTTAACAATTTATGTCCAAAGGTGAGAATATAGTTTACATTTCTGTTGTTGATGGGCTTAAACCAAGTTTTATATTTATGTTCACCTGCAAGTCTACAGGCCACTGCACATCATTGTAGGTCTGTGTTTTTTTCGCTGTGTGCAGGACCCTAGAAAAGACAAAATATTGCCATATTTTGCCAAGTGTAATACACTCCTGTATATAGTGTGCATCCATGTTTTTGGCCCAAAGTTTCAGGAAAAATATTTTAATCTTTTAATTCAGTTTTTTATTTATTTATATTTACAAACAAAACCGATTATTGTATTCCAGGGTATTACAAAGTATCCAGGGTACTTTGCATACAGGTATCATTGCTTTCTAGAGTTACACTTTTAATACAAAAGCATAAATAAAATAATTAAAAACATGTAGATA
>VMDR010010536.1:0-30589 GCA_007922815.1 Macrotus californicus | reverse complement strand
TCTCTGGGTGCTGGTCAGCTCAGGTTCTATATCTCTTCTTGAGTCAATTTGTTCATTTATATTCACCTAGAAAAATCACACAGTTTTATGTAGGTTTTTTAGTTTCTTAACTATAAAGCTGTGCTTACATTATAGTTTTTAGATTTCCTTTATGTCAAAAATTGAATTCTCTTTTTACTTCCAGTATCTTTTTCTTGTTTTCTCTCTTATTCTTATTTGGGTGTGCTAAAGGTTTATCTATTTGATTACTGTGTTATTGTGTTTTAAAGAACCATTTGTGTGACTAATCAAGTTCATTATATTTTGTTTGTTTCTGTATCTGTCTTTATTAATTCCTTTTATTGGATGGATTTATCTTTTTAAGTTGTATCTATTGAGGTATAATTTACATGTAGTAAAGTTCATTCTTTATAGTGTACAGTTCTGTGAGTTTTAACAAATATATACAATCACATAACCACTAACACAATCAGGATATAGAAGAAGTCTACCTCCTTCAGAAATTCTCTCATTCCCTGTATCAGCCTTTCCTTTGATTTCAGTTCCTAGCTTTTTGTTTTTTGTTTTAGTAGTTTATTGCTTTTTATTTCTGACTAGTATTCAATTATATGAATGTATCACAGTTTGTTTATCCATTCACCAGTTGAAGGATATTTGACTTGTTTCCAGTTTGGGGCAATTATAAATAAAACGACTATAAACATGTGGCCCTGGATGTGGCTCAGTGGATTGAGCACCGGCCTGAGAACCAAAGGGTCACCGGTTCGACTCCCAGTCAGGGCACATGCCTGGGCTGCAGGCCAGGTCCCTGGTGGAGGGGCACGCAGGAGGCAACCACACAGTGATGTTTCTCTCCCTCTCTTTCTCCCTTCCTTTCCCTTCTGTCTAAAATAAATAAATAAAATCTTTTTTTAAAATAAAAAAAAAACATTTACAAATAGGTTTTTGTGTGAACATAAGTTTTTGTTTTTCTTGATTAAACATCTAGGGGTGGAATTTCTCAGTCACATGGTAAATATACATTTGACTTTATAAGAAATTGCCAAATTGTTTTCTTCTCATTTTCTGTTTACTGAATTTCTGTTTGTTTTGTTCTTCCTTTGCTCTGTCGAATATCTTCTTTTAGAATGCGAGTTTAGTCTCTTCGCACTGATTCACCTTAGCAATGGCAGAGGGCGCACCACAATGCCTCAAGCATGAAGTGCCAGGGAGGACACTGCAGTAATCAGACTAGAAAAGTGGCTGAGCAAGACAATATGAAGTTTTCCCAAGTGAGACACCCCTGGGGATCATAGAAGGGAGAGGAGGAAAATGAGAAAGACAGAAAAGGAGAGCAAAAGAAAGGGAAGGAAAGAAGTGAAAGCAAAGTCATACATAAAAGGGAAATGGGCGCTCATGTTCATGATGTCCTGGTTGTGTGCAGAGAGCAAGCCTTTGAGGGCCATCGGGTAGGAAGAGGTGGTGCCAGAACCACTAATCCAGCTCCCGAAAGCCTATGGTTCCAAGGTTCAATTTGGGAAAAGAGGTAAGCCATTGTGGTCTTTGGAAAAGGAAATGATCTGATCCCAGGGATGATTGTGGTGGGACTGGGGTTTGGAAAAGGAAAGGCTGCAGATGGGGCCAGCAATGAGGCTGCTCTAAGAGTCTTGGGAGCTCAAGGTGCTATCAGAGGAAAGAGAAATTTGTGGGATAGAAAATACAGTAGGTCCCCAGCTGGTGTGGCTCAGGGGATTGAGTGCCGGCTTGCGAACCAAAGGGTCACTGGTTCAATTCCCAGTCAGGGCACATGCCTGGGTTGCAGGGCACATGAGAGACAACCCACGTTGATGTTTCTCTCCTTCTCTTTCTCCCTCCCTTCCCCTCTCTCTAAAAATGAATAAATAAAATCTTTTAAAAAATGCAATAGGTATTCAATACATACTTGTTTAATTAAGAAGTTTCGTATGTTAGCCCTCGCTGATGTGGCTCAGTGGATCGAACACCAGCCTGCAAACCAAGGAGTCACTGGTTCAATTCCCAGTCAGGGCATGTGCCTGAGTTGCAGGCCAGGTCCCCAGTGGGGGGCATGCAGGAGGCAACCACACATTGATGTTTCTCTCCCTCTCTCTCCCTTCCGCTCTGTCTATAAATAAATAAATAAATAAATAAATCTCTAAAAAAAAAAAAAAAAAGAAGTTTCATATTTTAAGTTGGTTGCCAAGAAATAGAGTTTTGTTAGAACTGCAAATGAATGGACTAGAGAGAATGAAAACATTGAAAATCATATGGAAAGATGAGTAAGTTGAGAAGGGGAAAAGGATCCTGAAAACTAATTTAATGGTCTTGGTAAGGAAAGGAGTTGACAACAGAGACAGAGAATCAACTAGTCAGAAAGCTGTGAATATAATACCAACTTTTTAGAATAAACATGGGAAACTTGTGAAGATCAAGGATGACTTTCTGAGTTCTCTACCTCCATCCAGCACCTGTCCTCTGTCCCTGTTTGACACCTGCGCTTCTCCAGGGATACACTGAGGCCTGACAGCCAGTGATGAGAAAGTGATACTACTGAGGGAGGTTATGCTTTGGGATGGGTGAGGGGTAGATTCAATGATTCTGAAAACCCTTTTTAGTCTTGGGATCTTGGGCGTCTAGTGAAAATATTGATCAAGCATCATATTCCCAGAATAAGAATAAAAGTTCTCTTGACTTGGAGTAGGGCCCTAAGACCTTCAGTGGGAAAGAACAAGTTAAGGCTATTGGGTTAGTCCAAGCCAAGACAATTACCATTACTCTTTGGAAGTGTTTCATTTAGGAAAGAATGAAGCTCCTTTCCCTGCAGAATTTGTGAATTTTTTTTTGTCCAACACTCCCATAATGAGTATGGTTACTGGATGTCATAGGAAAAGGGAAAAATCAGGTGGTAGGACAAATGTCTTCACCCTTCAGATTAGGTGATTTTTATTCACAGCTTTAACAGTGTATTAAGTAGGACTTTAGTTTCCCCTTACAAGGAGATCATTTACCTCTCAGAGCACTGGAAAGCCCATGGAGTTGCGATCTTATGTTAGAAAATAATTACAGTGTAGTGTGAGCAATGACATCATAAAGTTGCATTATTTAGGTAACATTTATTAAGAAACTGCTAAGTGCTGGTACTGCTTTAGGCACCGGGGGTTTAGCAGTGAGTAAAACAGACCAAAGTCCTGCCCTCAGGAAGTTTCTAGATTTTGCTGGGAGTACATGGGAGAAAGCATTAACTCTGCCTGGGACCAAGGAAGGTTGAAGAGAGGAGTGACACTTACTACAGTTCCAACTGTTCACTGTATGGCAGCCAGAGAGTTTTTTAAAATCACCAACCTGAAAACATATTCCCTTGCATGGTCTCATCAGTAGCTTCTCTTTGTTTTTCTGGTAAAGATCCAGTTTGTATTAGTGTGGCCTGTAGACCCGAGGGATCTGGTTCCTCTCCCTCTCCAGCCTCATCCCCCTGCAGACTCCCGTAGGCTCTGCAGTCCTGCCCCCCTGCCTTCTTTCAGTGTCTCAGACACAGCACCCTCCTTCTGCCTCAGGGTCTTGGCAGCCGCTGATCCCTTGACTTGGAACACACACCCTCCCACCCCACTCTTTGCCCCTGTCCACTCCTGCTTCTAACCCACTTTGCCCAGGTAATCTCACCTATTCTTTATATCTCAGCTCCAAAAGTTAATTCCTCAGTTTTCCTAACCATTTCCCTCTTCCTGCAAGCCATATGTCCTCTTAAAACAGCCTGTGCCTAACCTCCTTTCCCCTCCTCCTCTTCTCCTGTGTTCCTTCCCTCAAACGTTGAACAAATGTACACAAAAGTAAATAGAAAATGGTAAATTGTAATAAATGCTTTGAAGGGGAAGAATAGCTTATAGCATTGCAATAAGGACATATATTTATATATTTTATATAAGTTCATTCTCACACAGATAGATGCCCAGAATTATTTGTTGAATAAATGAATGAAGAGTAATTATGGGTAAGGTTTCTCCAAACAGAGGAGGTAGTAAAGAGGATTCCAGGCAAAGAAAATGACATGTGCAAAGATACAGAGCATGAATGAGAATGAAGTAATTGGCAAATGACTAAAAATATGAGTAGGTGGTCTGGCTGAAGATAAGGTCATAAAGGTGAAAAGGATCCTGTTTGTAACTTGGGATGTTTTTGTAGTTGAGAGTGTGAGTAGGTGGTAGAAATCAAAGGTTTTTAAGCAAGAGAGTGTTACATTCAGATTTGTGTTTTATTTATATAATGTATCCCTCATCTACCACTATTCCATCTCTGAAATTTTAAATTGTGAAGCAGAGAAAGTCTTCATTCACCATTGCTGCTCAGTTGATTAATCAAAGTCAGTTGAAGTGGAAAATCATAAAAAGTATTATATATATTTCAATATTTTATTATAGCTTAGAGCATACAAATACATAACCACTTGTTAATCTTCAAGTAGAGAGAGGGCCAAGGTCTTTCCTTAAGTGTGGGATCCTTGATTCTTGAATGGCCACATCCATACTGAATTGTCCATACTGAATGGACAATTTACAGGGAAACAGCAGTAGAGTGAATGAAGCTGAGAATCAAATCAGTGATTTGGAATATAAGGAACCAAAAAACAACTAATCAGAACAACAAAAAGAAAAAAGAATCCACCCTGGCTGGCGTAGCTCAGTAGATTGAGTGTGGACCTGCGAACCAAAGAGTCGCTGGTTCGATTCCCAGTCTAGGGCACATGCCTGGGTTGCAGGCCAGGTCCCCAGTAGTGAGCACATAAAAGGCAACCACATGTTGATGTTTCTCTCCTTCTCTTTCTCCTTCCCTTCCCTCTCTCTAAAAATAAATAAATAAAATCTTAAAAAGAAAAAAGAATCCAAAAAAATAAGGATAGAGTAAACAGCCACTGGGACAACTTCAAGCAGTCCAATATTTGCATCATAGGGATGCCAGAAGAAGAGAAAGCAAGAAACTGGAAATCTATTTGAAAAAATAATGAAAGAGAACTTTCCTGATCTGACAAAAGAAATAGACGTGCAAGTCCAGGAAGCACACAGAGTCCCAAACAAGATGGATGCAAAGAGGCCCACTCCACGGTTACAATGCCAAAGGGTAAAGATAAAGGAGAATCTTAAAAGCAGCAAGAGAAAAACAGTTAGTTACCCACAGGGGTATTCCCATAGGACTGTCAGCTGATTTCTCAAAAGAAAATGTGCAGGCTAGAAGGGATTGGCAAGAAATATTCAAAGTCATGAAGAGCAGGGACCTACAGCCAAGATTGCTCTACCCAGGAAAGATACCATTTAGAATCAAAGGGCAGATAAAGAGCTTCCCAAACAAGAAAAAACTAAAGGAGTTCATCATCATCAAACCATTATTATATGAAATGTGAAAGGGACTTATTTAAAAGTAGAAAAATAAGATCAAAACTATGAACAATAAAATAGCAATAAATACAAATCTATGAACAACTGATTCTAAAAAAACTAAGCAAACAAGAAGAAACAAGAAGACAGAATCATGGTTACAGAGAGCATTTTGATGGTTGCCAGATGGAGAGGGTGCGGGGGAATGGGTGAAGAGGTGAGGGGATTAAGAAGTACAAATAGGTAGTTACAGAATAGCCATGGAGATAGAAAGTACAGAATAGGAAATGGAAGAGCCAAAGAGCTTATATACATGGCCCACAGACATGAACAATGGTGTGGGGATTGCCTGAAGGAATGAAAGTGCTGATTTAAAGGACAGCAAAGGAGGAAAAATCAGGACAACTGTAATAGCATAATTAATGAAATATAATTTTAAAAGAAAACAATTTCTTTTTATATCCTGGGTTTATATAATAGTTAATTAAATTATGTAAATATAGTAACTACTTCCATTGGCACATACAAATTCTGGAACAATTACAATAACTTACACTCAACTGGTAGAAGTAGATGTGTACTTTCCAGAGTGTAGCCTGCCAGCCAGGAACATTCAGGGTGCTGTGGCTGTTAACTAGCATGTGTTACGGTAGGAGTAGAAACTTCTGGTAAACCCAGTAGGTCAGTAAAGTGGTTGTCAGTTAAGAGGGCACCTACTCTTGGATGACAGTCTTCATTCTTCCAGTGTCCTCTTATTACAGCTATGTTTTAATCTCACCAACTTCTGAGACCCAGGCTAGACTTTTAATCTCCCTACACACCAAAAAGGGCAATGCTCCCCTATGAAACTTAAAATACAAACAGCACTAACTTGTAATATAGGTGTAAGGAAGTCTAATAAAGCTCAGACTTTTCCCATGTTGATCATTTCAGTGCTTGGATTTTTTTTTTTTAGTTTCAAGTTCTTTCCCCAAATATGTTGTAGGGGTTCCCTTTGCTTTGCTGGTGCCCTGAGAATGTGTTTATCTATTGGATAATCTAGTACTGCCTTTGACTTTTCCATTTTTCCCCATTTTTCTCAGCTTCCTCCTAGAATCACTTCCCTCCCTATGGAGCTTAAAGCCCCTGATCCATCACTTTGAAATAAATTCCCTCTTGCCAATATCTTCTATCCCATTTTCTTACATTCTTGTCCTTACACAGAACCCATTCAATATGCCCCCAGCATTGGATTATTTAATTTTTCCTTTCCAGGTAGAACAGTCCAAAAGTCAGTTGAATATAAAAGTCTGGAACCCAGCCCTGGCTAGTGTATAGCTCAGTGAATTGAGCACAGGCTGCAAACCAAAGGGTCGCCAGTTTGATTCCCACTCAGGGCACATGCCTGGGTTGCAGGCTGGGTCCCCAGTAGGGGGCGCATGAGAGGCAACCACACATTGATGTTTCTCTCCCTCTCTTTCTCCTTCCCTTCTCTCTCTGAAAATCAATAAATAAAATCTTAAAAAAAAATTCTGGAACCCAGGAGAAAGATTAAAAGTAGGTAAAGAGATTTGGAAATTTTCAACACATAAGTGAGATTTTACCCCATTCAAAGGAGGTCATATCACCAAAAAAGAGCATGTTGAGTGGAAAGAGCAATGCCTCAGCTGAGAACACTGGGGAATATCACAGTGTAAGTGGTAGGTGGAGCAGGAACTGACAATGAAAGAGGCAATCCCCACATGCAGGGAAGCCTGAATCTAGGGAAAGAGGGCTTCAAGGAATGGTTACCAGTATCACACATAAATAAGAGGTGAGGTAAGATTAGACAGTGCCTGACACCTAGTAGGTACTCAGTGAACACTTAACTAATGAATTAGGACTGAAATAATTAGTTTGCCATTGGTGATCTTGGTGCTAGCCTGAGTTTCCCTAGATCAGACCCTGACACAAGAATTAGTTTATTTGAAAGATAAAGGAACACTGGGAGGTGGGAGAGAGTGAAGTAGGCCGGGGAACAGCCAATAAACGATACATTATCAAGCCAGCAACCACTGGGCAATTAGAGCTTAATCTCATTGGGAGAGCTCTGGAAGTAGGTACAGAACACTCAGCTCATAGTTACCACTTTTAAGGGGTGAGGGAGCTAGGGTATTTATATACCAATTCCTGCAGGCCTTTGGTTAATTCATTGACATTTCCAGCCTGCTGTTTGGGCAGCAAAACAGACTCTGATTGCATGAGAAAGGAAATGAATGCAGGTACTGGCAGTTGGAAGTCTGGTGTGCACTCAAGTAATAAAGTCAAGAATATGGACAAGGTGCCCTAGCTGGTGTGGCTCAGTGGACTGAGCGCCGGTCTGTAAACCAAAGGGTCGCTGGTTCAATTCCAAGTCTAGGGCACACGCCTGGGTTGTGGGCTAGGTCCCCAGTATGGGGGCACACAACAGGCAACCACACATTGATGTTTCTCTCCCTCTCTTTCTCCCATCCTTCCCCTCTGTCTAAAAATAAATAAATAAAATTTAAAAAAAGAATATGGACAGGGCAGTAACAGTAATAGTAACTCTTGGTATCTGCAATTTCATTGGCAGAAGCTAGACTTCTGTGGGTTGGCAGTAAAATGGAGGTGAGAGGTAGAGATAATGAGTGCATTTCAAAAGATGTCTAACTGACAAAAGAAGATAAAAGATAAGTTAATAGACTCAGTAGAGGGTAGGAAAGAAAGGCAGGATATAATGGGAGATCAGAACCTCCTAGTGGTGTTCATGGAGGAAATTCACAACATTTTCACATTTTTCGTGAGGGCGAGAAGTTTCCACTTCAGGGTCCTTCTTCAGATCCCTTGGACCAGCATCTGAGGGGCTTTGGGGCCTGCGTTCCCCTGCTGAGCAAGCCCTTAAGCTAGCCTTTTCTGGCCTCAAGGTTCTGGCAGTTCTAAGCCTCCAGAGCCAGAGGACTAGACTATAGGTGCTGAACAGTCAGGGCAGGGGCAGAGCCTAGTGGCCAAACTCTGAGCCTATGGAAAACCACAAGGTCAGAGAACAGCTGCTCCTGAAAACCCTTCTACTAAGTGGCTCGTTGCTTTCCTGGACTTGCCCTCTCATGAAAACAAATTGCAACAATCAGTTTCATTGGGGCATAACAGGTATAACCATAACAGAAACATCCCTGTGACGTTCATCTAAAGTATGAGTCCTAACTGATTGATGCCTGTCTCTTAGCTAAGGCATAGGCTCATGAGGGCAGGAACTGGATTCATTTTAGGACTATCATGTTCCTAGGGCCTGGCACATAGCCACTGTTCAATAAATATTTGCTTATGGAGAAAAATACTAGTAATGCTATCTATTGATGGTGGCTAGACCAAGAAATAGCTGAGATTTTTGCCCCCCCTAGAAGTGAAATTTTTATGAAACTAAGGGCCCCTTATTTGCATGGTCTCCTTTCAAGGCCTTGGGAGAGGTCTTAGCAATATTTTTACGTGGTCACTTTTTTTGAATTTGCAAAATTAAATGCCTTAATCAGAGTTTAATAAGACCACCGTTCCACTCTGACTTTGTACTTCCCCTCCTGTGGAGTGGCTGTGGGTGTTTTGGGGACCTGGTTCAGGGAAGTTGAATTGGGAATATATTTAGTTTATTTGGGTTTAATGAGATCTGTTTATGTGGTTCACAGTCTATTCTGTGCAGAGCTAACTTACTGCTGGTTGCCCTGGTATACAGATGGCTATTAGGGGCACTACTGTGCCCACTTTGCAAACTCACTGGGTCTCAGGACATGAAGGTGAGTGGGCCAGAGTTTGTAGGAGACGTGAATGTGCCTTACGACACCCTGCAATGAAGAGAAACGAGGCTTAAAATGCATGGATCCAGAAACTAGTTATGACATGTGTAAAAATTAGAAATGGGAACTTTGGTTCTTATTAATGTCTCGTCAGACAGAACCTCTCATCTCTCTGTAATATACTCCTTAATGTACTATGTACAATGATAAATGTATTATATATTTTTAATGGGAATCGCCTGAGGTGGAGTTTATTAAAATCTCTGTGTTTATAGGGCATAAACCTGTAGCGATGCTACTAATAATGAGTGCTTTCTTATGTGAAGTTATATATTTTATACAGCCCCAAAATATTGACATTGCCCAAGATAACATAAAACTCCTAATATGCCACTATAACTAGGACATCAATAATAAAATGGTGAAAGAGTGTCAATAAAGTCCAGGACTATTCAGGAAAATTTGAAGTGCCCTGAAATCTTACAACTCCCATATGAAAGAAATCTGATGGATGTTTCCCCAAATTTTGAGGACAATAGTCCTCGAAAATTTACATAACAATAATAATAGGGAGTTTTGAAGCTGAAAGAAATGTCTTTAAATTATCAATTATAAACAAAGTTTGATAAACAATAATAGAAAAAGACAATTCTACTTCTATTTTCTTTATAGGAAATGACTAGAAATTGTTGTTCATATAAAGAGTCAATCAAAGAGCCCACAGCTCAAAAATTGTAGGAATAAGCCTGTATGGGTATATCACACAATTTTTAAATTGTATTATTACAAGTTTATGTGATGTTGCCCTGGCTGGTGTGGCTCAGTGGATTGAGCACCAGCCTGTGAACCAAAGGGTTGCAGGTTGGATTCCCAGTCTGGGCACATGCCTGGGTTGAGGGCCAGGTCCCCAGTAGGGGGTGCATGAGAGGCAACCACACATTGATATTTCTCTTTTCTTTCTCCTTCCCTTTCCCCTCTCTAAAAATAAAGAAAATCTTCCCCCAAAATTAAAAAATAATACTGTATTTTTAAAAATTATGTTATGTTTGTGGTTTTCTCAACTTTTAAAATTTTGTAATTTGTTGTGTTATCATTTGTCATTCTAAATAAATACTTTCAAAACTAATTTTATATTTCTAATCTTGTTTGTTTTTTTAAGTGGGCCCTCAAAGTTGCGTATGCTAGGCTTTACATGCTACAAAACATGGATCTGGCCCTATATCCTTTTTTCTTCCTAGCTTTAGATGGTTTTGGATATAAAGCAGTATGTTTAGAGTCTCAACCACAGATAATTGCTGTATGAATGAGCAGTTTCTATGTAGACATTTTACATGGCTCCTGACCTCCTTTGTTGGTTTATAGAATAAATTGTGTTTCTAGAGTTAACCAGAAGCTGAGAACCACTCCCTTCTAATTCACTTATGGAGCTTGAGTTTTAATCTTACTGAGCCTCAGATTTCTTCTTCCTTCACCATTTTGCTAATTGTAGAATGGAGGCAGATTGAAGGGAAAATGGGGAAGAGGGCCATATGCATGCAGAATTCTAATTTGATGATTCTTTTGGGGAATACTCCCTAATGGGCCCCAGTTGTTATATCTTACTAAGAAATCTGGTAGAAGTGAGAAAGGAAAAGGCACATGATGGCCCATTAAAAAAAAAAGTGAGGCTGTTTAGCCTAAAAGAGAGATAGCTCTGTTAGAGACTTGTATTAGCAGCCCTTATGTAATATTGCATAAGAAACCTACTCAAAACTTAGTGCCATGAGATCTTTATTGCTTGCATGCACAGATATGTGGATCCACTGAGGTTCAGCTGATCTAGGCTGAGCTCAGCCAGGCGTGGCTCCACGTTGTGGGTTAGGTCCAGGTCTGCGCCATGTCTCCTTCATCCTCCTTGAACCAGCAGCTAGCAGAGTCATGTTCTTCTCATGGTGAGAGGCGGAGCTCAAGAAGCCAAGGACAACTTTGCAAACATGTGAAGCCTCTGCTTGTATTATGTCTACTAATATTCCACTGGATGAAGTACGTCATTGGCCAAAGCAGGACAGGAAAATTACTCCACCTTGCTTTGAAGACAAGTCATATGGACAAGGCAACATCAGTAGGACAAGGAAGATGGAGGTAGAGGGATGGAGGGAGTGAACATCTGATGAACAGTCATCTCACATGCTACAAGAGCTGCCAAGTCAGAGAAAGAAGAGATTTCCTCACCTCTCAGTCCTCAACCCACAGCAGTCTATCATGACTCCTTGCTTTTTCCAAAATTACTATCTCACTAATTTTGCACCATTGTATCTAGAATCTAATTCTCCTTCATTCTCACTAAACTCCTTGCCTAGACCGCTGCTACAGCCTGCTGACTGCTCTCCTTGTCTCTGGTCTGGTCCTTTCCTGACCCATCAGCCACAGAGCCGCTCACTATTATCGGTATCCCACCAGCACCAGCATTATCATCATCTATTTTGCGTTACACTTACTGGTTTATGTGCCTCACTCCTTCACTGTACCGACAGCCTTTGGATGGCAAAAACTGTTTCTTACTTATCTTTGAATCTCCAGCATCCTGCACTGGGCCTGACACATAGTAAAACTTCCATAAGTAAATGTGGAAAGAAGGAGAAAAAAAAGGAAGATGGGATTCCAATTTAAGTCTGACCCTAAAGCCTAAACTCTGTACTCCACCATAATTTAGCCTTAGTCACAGATGTGTTGCTGATAAAAATAAGGGTAAAGCTCAAAGCCTCCCATTGATATACCAGTGGAAAAACAGGCCACTGGGACCCCAGTGAGACACCATGTCACAACCACTAAGATGGCTAGAGTCAGAAAGTGAGGTAAGTTTGGTCCAGGGTGTGGAGAAGTTGGAACCCTCATCCACTACTGATGGCAATATGAAGTAGTGCGGCTACATTAGAAAACAGAGGGCCAAAATTAAACCCGGGATTACCGTAGTGCCCATCACTTCATTCCTCGGTGTATGCCTAAGAGAAATGAAAATACACATCCAAACAAAATCTTGTACTTTATATTTATTGCAATATTATTAAAATAGCCAAAATATAGAAACAAACAAAATGCCCATTAGGGGTAAATAGATAAAATATGTGTTATCCATATAAGTGCACATTATTTGACCATAAAAACAAATCAAGTACCCATGCCTGCTACCACACAGATGTTAAGATCTTGAAAAATTAGTCTAAGCCATTGAAATCAGTTGCAAAGATAGTATATGATTCCATTCTTGTGTAAATCCAGAAAAGGAAACTCTATGGACAGTAACCCCGAGGTTGCCTGGGACTGTGACTTGGATTAGAGGGTGGGAGGTTGGGGAAGCAGTAGCTAAAGCACAACGGGGGTTCTGCTTTGAGGTGACAAAAAGCATTCAAAAGTTGTGGTGCTGGTTGCACTTATCTGTGAATATGCTAAAAACCAACTAATCTACCCATTAAAGAGATGCATTGGGTAGTAAGTATATGCTATCTCAATAAAGCTTTCAAATTAAAAAAATAGCAGGCTACTAGATTAACTAAAGATCTTTCTCTCATCAATGCAATAACCCTTCCTAATTTTAATTCTTTAAAAATGGAAAGGTCTAGAAGCCATACAAATTTTTAAATGGCCATAGCACTTGAAATATATAAAAAGATGCTCAACTTCACTTCTAGAGAAATGTATATACTATTTTTTACCTAATAGGTTGGCAGAGATCAAAAAAGGTTTTAACGCTATACTTGTGAAGGGTGTGGAAAGAGACATTCATATGTATTGCTGATGGGAGTGTAATTTGGTTCACCCTCAGTGGAGGGCAATTTGGCAGCATCTGTCAGCTCTTTATGTACTGGTATGGGGAGGTCTCCAGAATATCTCGTGTTGTAAGTGAAAAGGCAAGATGCAGAACATGGAATGCGATGTTACCTTTGGTGTGTGCTGAGGGAGACAAGCAGGTACACGTACATGTTGTTACTGCTCAGGCAGGCTCTGGAAAGATATATCAGAAACTGCTAATAGCACTTGCATTTGGGAGGGGAATTGAGCTGGAACACAAGGGTGAGAGAGATTTCTTTTTCTTTGGGTATTCTTTTGTATCTTTTTTTGACCCATGTAGAATATCGTTGTTTACGTGATAGAAACAATATCAGAAGATCAACAACTAGAAAACACATTTGTGACATAATACGGCACAGGGCTAATATCCTTAATCTACAGAGTGTATAAATCAGTTAAATTATGATGGAGAAGTAGGTCAAGGTTGTAAGCACTAGTTTTAGGAAGAAGTACAAATGGCCAATAAGTATATGAAAAAGATGCTTAACTCATACATTATTAAAGAAAAAAGAAAAATCAGAGAAAAATTGAGCTCTATTATTAGATGTGTTAAAAGAAAGACAAAGTGACTGATTTTTAAGGGGTTGTTGTTAAGGGATTTCTTTCAAGACTCTAACGAAGGAAAGATTTCTAGTATCTGAAGAAACTAATTTTTTCCAATCCTTAGGGTCTTTAATTCCTGTGGTGCCCAATGGAGGGGTGTTGACAAGACCTAGGGAAACAACGTAAAGGAAAATAATGAAAGTGCATATAGGAAGCAGAAAATCTCAGAAATGGCAGGGACCTTGGAGCTCATCTTTCAAATTTACCATCTAATACATCGCCTCTTAGGACACAGTCCCAGATTAGCCACTTAATAACATTGAGAAAGTTTATTACTGTATCATTAATTCATTCAATAAATATTTAGTGAGTGCCTTCTATGTATCTGGCACAGCCTCTGGCACGAAGACAGACATTAATCAAATATTTATTCAAACAAATGTAAAATTGCCACTGTGGCAGACTATGAAAGCCTAAGGGTCTGATATGAAAAACTGAGCTGGTTGTGGTGAGTAGGAGCTTAACCAGACAACAACAAAATATACTGGGCAGAGGCAACAGCATGTGCAAAGGCCCTTTCAGGAGGGCTCACGACAAGGCCCACGATGGAAAAGATTGGGGATGGGGTGAACATGTGATACGAAGCAAGGCTGAGAGAAAAGGAGTCTGACTTAAGGAGGTTAGTCATAACCCTAAGAGCAATGGAAAGCCTTCAGAGGGTTTGGGGACAGAGAGGAAGAGGGCCATAGCTTAGATCAGACTCACATTCTGAGGGTATTTTTCTGGCTACAAAGTGGAGAACGAATTAGAAGGAGGCAAGAGCAGATGTGCACAGGTAAGTTAGTAAGTGGGTACAATAGACAAGAGAGGATGGTTGCTTAAATTAGAGTCCAAGGTGGAACAATATGGTCAGCGTAAAAGAGGTTTAGGAAGTGAAATGGACAAGACTTAACGATGGCCCTGGTTTGTGTGGCTCAGTTGGTTGGAGTATTGTCCCATAAATCAAAAGGTTGTGGGTTCCATCCGCAGTCAGGGCACATGCCCAGGTTATGGATTGATCCCTGGACAGGGGGCATGGGGGAGGCAACTGACTGATGTTTCTCTCTCTCTCTCCCCCCCCCTTCTCTCTGTCTCTGTCTCTCTCTCCCCGTCCTTCCTCTCACTAAAAGTAATGAAAAATGTCCTCAGATGAGGGAAAACAAAGACCTAATGATGAATTAAATCAGAAGAGTGACAGAGGAAGGGATATGTCAGTAATATTTACTAACTGAATAAATGATGGTACCATTCATTGAGACAGAAAACAGTGGAAGAGAACTAAGTTTAGGAGGAAACTGGAGCTCAGTTTAGAACATGCCAAATATGAGAGAACAGATCAATTAACCACATTTATTTATGGAGTATCTGCTAGGCAGCTGACCTTGGAATATATAGGTTTTCTTATTCGTATAAAGGAAAGAAAAAGGATAAACACAATTCTCCCTTCTCGGAGGCTCTTGCTATTTTACTATTCAATTATCTTTTCCTTCTGTCATTTTTCTGTTTTCTGACTCTCCACTCCTCATTTATTGGACAGAGTGTTCCAATATCTTACATTTATAGTTTGTTGGCCTATTAATTTCTAAAGACCTTTGTCACCACTCCACTATCTAGTCCCATGAACCTTATCACTCAGAAGTCACCCACCTTAAACTTCTCTCACTGTCTAACTCTACCCTTCTACCCTTCCAGCTTTCCCATTTTTTCCTCTATGTCCACGTTCTCCTTCACTTACTGTCCTATCTCCTTTCTTCCTATTATTTCCAAAACCCCCAGAAGGACTTCCTCCCTATCATGGCCTGACACATAGCAGACATTCAATAAACATTTGTTGAGAGAACGATCGTCTCCACTTCCTTACATCTCATTGATTTCCAGCCCTTTGTAGTCCAGCGTTGACCTTTATCAGTGAACCTTTAGGCCAATAAGGCTTCCTGATCACCGAATCCAATGGATACTTTTCAGCCTTTATTTTACTAGACCTCACTTCAGTGTTGCTGACATTACTGCCTTCCTTTTCAAACTATGTTTCCTGGAATTCTACATTTTCTGCCCCTCTATTTTTTCTTTGTCTCTCTTAAGGAATCCTAACCCTCCAAGATTGTTTTCAGCTTTCTTCACTCTCATCTACACATTTTTTCCTAAACAGTCCCATCCTCTCTTTATGTTGTTAACCCCAAAATATCTGTCCAGTTTAGAGCTCTCTATCCAACTCCAAAAATGTGTCAACTGCTTACTGGATAGCCCCACCAGGCACCTGATAGGTATTTGTTAAATATTGGTTGAATGAATGAAGCACCTGTAAGCACCTCACAGTTATCATGTCCAAAAGAGAAGCCACCTTTTCCTGCTAACATGCTCCTCCTCTTTTTACGTCCCCTGTTCTGATTTATGGTAACATTACCCATCTAGTCAAATAAACTCCTCACTTTAAACACCGTGATCTGATTGTTTTTACCCCCAACTATGTTTAAGTCTGTGTCCTCCTCTCTATCCCCACTACTCTCTTGGTTCAGGCCTTCATCAGGTCCCTGCTGGTTTGATTTAACTTCATTCCAAACAATTTTGTTAGATTGTATTGTGACAGCTGTCATATCAGCATGCATTGAAAAGAAAACTTAGCAAAACCCGTGAATGTTTTTGGTGCCCTTTTAATATTGGAAATGGAAGAAAATAAGCAACATATTCAGCATATTATGCTTTGTTATTTCAAGAAAGGTAAAAACACAACTGAAACACACAGAAAAGATTGGTGCAGTGGATGGAGAAGGTGCTGTGACTGACTGAATGTGTCAAAAGTGGCTTCCAAAATTTTGTGCTGGAGATTTCTTGCTGGATGATGCTCCACAGTCAGGTAGACCAGTTGAAGTTGATAGCGATCAAATCAAGGCATTAATTGAGAATAATCAACATGAAATAGATGACATACTTAAAATATACAAATCAATAAAGTCATCGATGTAAATGAAAAATGTGTCTTTTATTTTATGGAAAAAACCAAAGGAACTTTTTGGCCAACCCAATATTTCCTAGTTTGTTGGTTGGTTTGTTTCAATAGCCATCCTAGTGGGTGTGAAGCGGTATCTCACTGTGGTTTTGGTTTGCATTTCTCTAATGACTAATGATGTTGAACAGCTTTTCATTTTGGGGCCATTTGTGTATCTTATTTGAATGCAGAGTCTCTTTTTTTTAAGCAATCTCATCATGGTACTTCAGTACTCAAAATTTTTAATCACTTCCTACTGCCTAAATAATAAAATTAAAACTTCTTAGTGTGGCATACAAGGCCCTTCAGGAACTGGCTCAGCCTGTGGATCAACATCTTCAATCAGTCTCTTCCTCACATTTTATGTTTTAGCTGTACTGAACCTAGGAGGCAGAGGTGGCAGTGGGTTTTACTTTTATCTCTTTGAAAAAATACATTATTTATTTATTTATTTATTTATTTATTTATTTATTTTTAGAGAGGGGGAAAGGAGGGAGAAAGAGAGGAAGAGAAATATCATGTAAGAAAGAAACCTCATCGGTTGCCTCTCACATGCACCCCAACCAGGGACTGAACCCACAACCCAGGCATGTGCCCTGACAGGGAATCGAACCAGCGACCTTTTGCTTGTGGAACAATGCCCAGCCAACCAGCCACATCAGTCAGAGCTTATTTCCTTTTTTTGTCAACCTAGTCTCCAACATTAGAGGATGTTCAACCAAAGTTAAGGAAAAGAGTCACCTGACCAGTGGAGTGAGGATGTGGGATTAGGATACCTGCAAATCACTGCTGGCTTTTTCTTTCTCAGTCTTATCCTTCTTGGCAGCACTCACTTTGCCCTGATGAAGCCCTGACTATACTCATGTCTCTAGACCTTACTGAATGGGTCTAGCTTTTAGGTCTTCCTGGGCTCTGAGGTATGTGTTTCCTCATGTCCCTTCACGTTGCTGGGACTCTGCAACCCAGAAAGAGGCAGGTGGGCAAAGGAGCAGGCAGTTTGTCCTGTGGGCCCCTTTCCTCTTGTCTTGACTGCAAAGGGCTGGAAAGTCAGCTTCTATTGTGATTAAGTTATAATTTAAGGCAGTGAACATGTGCTCTGCTGGCGGCTATAAAGATTCAAATCATAAAGTTTTACAGTGGAACGGTTTCTGTAAAAGCATCGTTAGGAAGTGGGAACCATGCCTTTAATTCTTATGACATATGGGACTGCCTGGTTTGTTTTGGTTTCAGTGGAGTTTAGTAGGGTGATGGTCTGACTAATTAAAGTCAGGCCTTCTTCCTTGCCACAGTGCTGTGCCTGTCAGAGGGACAACATAGAAGGTGGAGCTTTTCTCCCTCTGTTCCTATCTCAGTTTATCAGGGACAAGGAAATCCTAGAAATCAAGAGTAACCTTTTAATAACTGAGTATTTTAAAATCTCCAACCTGTCAATCTTTGTTCCTTGGGGAATCCATGTCTTTCTTTGTCCCAAGGGACAATAAACCAAGCCTAACTGGAAGATGATTTCCTTCAGGGGGATCAGCTGAGGAGACAGGTGGGCTCTGTAACTAGGTCAATGGCAGAAACAAAGAATAATAATGTAATAGCTCTCTTAACCAGTTTCCACTTAACTTATTTGCCAGGTTAAGCAACACTTCTATGCCCTGTGTAAAACACTGGTCCTGCATTGAACACTCAGATGATGGTTACTCTTGATTTCGCTGTTACAGTGATGTCACTCATTGCTACTCCCCCCAGCTGAATTGCATGCTCACCAAGACTTGGCTGTACTTGTGCTGAAGCCTGTTTGTGCCTGTGGTAGTTGTTATCGTAATTGCTTAATTTCATTGAATATTTTCTAAATGCAACTGTGTAACATTGGAAAGAGAGATGTTTGTTGTTGTTTGCTGAAAACCACGCTGAAAACTAAGGTGAGTTTTTTAAAATAATTGCTGTTGAAAGAGGTGTGGGTAAGACCGATTGAGGGAAAACATCACAACACTCTAGGAATCTTCACTGTAATCTCTTCAAGTTCTTGTTCCACTATAAAAAGAAAACTAAAACCAAGAAATGTAGACAATGTATTATGAGTGAGGTTTATGCAGGAAAGATCTGGAAAGCCAGTCAAGAGACACATTCCTTGGCCTTACATCAAAAAATTGGAGAGTGAATCTACATTTATGTATTTAAGTTAAAGTAAAATGTTTGAGGTAAATTTATATCTCTTTCAAGTGATATTGTGCTTTACAGGACTTTTGGGATAATCAACCAGTGCATTGGATAAGAGGGTTCCTCTGTAATAGGATTTATCATTTATTGGTGCCGTTACTGAGGGTGTTAAATCTTTACAGAGAAAAGCATGGCTGTTCCCATTGTACAAGTGTGGAGACTGAGGCTTTGAGCCGTTAAACTTCTCTAACTGCTAGTTAAACACAGAACCAGTGCCTGTTCCAGGTACGTTAGCTATAGAACCAAGAAGAAAATGAAAAGTCTAGTGTGGAATACATGAGCAGATGAACAGGAAGAGGTGTCTGTGTTTGATTAAAAATGTAACAATAGGTAGGGCCAGAAAGCCTACAAGGACGGTAAAACTGATGCCATCGCTTTGGAAAAACATAGCATTACCGTCATGTATTCGATCAACAACTATTGAGTCGCCTACTCCGTGACAAGCACTGGTTTCGATTTTGGGGATATGGCAATGAAAAAAACAGACGAGAGTCTCTGACCTCATACCTTGTAGCTCACATCCTTGTAGAGCTGAGCATGTATACGTGCTATGCCTTAGCAGTTCCATGTCTAGGTGTATTCTCTAGAGAAACTCTTGCTCACATACTCCAAGAGATGTTTATATAAGAAGATTCATGGCAGAATTTTTCATAACAACAAAAACAAAGCCTATAAATAACCCGTATGTCTGTTAACAGGAGAATGGATTAACAGGTTGTGGTATACTCGTATAATTGAATACTATAAAGTGGTGAAGACGAAAACACTATAACCACGTGAATCAACACAGGGAACTCTTAGAAATACAACGTTGAGTTGAAAAGAAAAGCGGTTGCAGAAGAATATATGCAGCGTGAGGCACTCATAAAGTTCCAAAACAAGCAATATATTACTAAGGACATACATATTTGACAAACGGTAGAGAAAAATAAGGACTGAAGGGGAAAAAGTCTGGGGTGGCAGTTGCACAGGTGGGGTAGGGGAGGAAGATGGGATCCAGAGGGAGCACATAACTGTCAGCGTTATATTCTATTTCTTAAGTTGGATGATGATTCACAAGTGTTCATTTTAGTATGCTTCATATCTTCCTATATCTCCATATCATAAAACCCATGTTTAATAACATTTTAATGCCTAGAAGAAGGAAAAGGAAGTAGAAAAGTGTTGGGATTAAAGTCAAAGATCTTGACTTCGAGAAACTTAGGGTTAGAGGAGCCAAAAGCCAGACCTCCAGAAACAATTCACTTAGCTTGGTAGCTTGTACCAGGATCCAGGCCCTAGTTTTTCTTTCCACCCCTCCCTTATGGAGGATCTCCGTGCTCTGGAACCCCTCCTTTTTCGCAGTGTGAGATCTGTGGCTTCGGAAACATTGCAGACTGACGCTGGAACCTTCCAGCAGGACCAACAAATGCTGCAGGTTGGAAGCTAGAGATAGCTTGGGAAAGGTGCATGAGGCGGGACCCCAAAAAACCCAAAATTATCTTCTGGAGGGTGGGCCCCTTGTAGTACAGGCTTCCCCCACTAGGTGAGTTTTCTAGGAACCCATCTGTATCAGTGCACCAGCGGGCTTGTTGTGAGAGGCTGCATTCGGCTTCAGTGAAATTTTTTTGAAGACTCTTTCATTGCATTTGCCCATTTCATGAAGGGTGATTTACAAGCGCACCTGCCCACATTGCGCTGAGTGTTCACTAGTTCTTGACCAAAAATGGCATGACCCCCATGCCCCACCTTCCCTTATTCACCCGATCTCACCCCAAGTGACTTTTTTTGTTTGTTTGTTTTCCTGGATGAAAAAAAGTCCTCAAAGGGAAATGTTTTGCCAGTGTGGAAGAGGAACAACAACAACGACAAAACTGGCAGAAACACTAAAGGGCATCCAAATCAACGGGTTCAAAAACTGTTCTGAGCAGTGGAAAAATGTCGATAGGTGTTATTACATCAAATGGAGAGCACTTTGAAGGTGACTGAAGTTTAAACATGTGAGAATAAACACACAACTTTTTATAAATAAACTCTGGACTTTTGGGGTCCCCTACGTGTGTTAGAGTAGTCAGGCTGTGGGCTTGGAGCCATCAGGTGGAAGATACCCTTTGGCTTCAGGTTGCTGTCGTAGCTTTGAATTAAGCTCTGTGTGTCTGCGTGTATTGTTATGGGTATGCTTATGTTTTCGGGGTGGATAGAATACACCAACCAAACTTTGTGCAGAAGAAAAATTTGTTCTGGCCTTGGCAGAAACAGCAGATGACCTGACCTGCACCTTTTACCGTGAGTCGTAAGATTTGTGCAGAAGCAGCCAGACATAGTGTGAGCAGTGAGCCCATCAGTTATGTGCTTTGGCTGGAGTGGTTGGTTTGGTTACCAAGAAGGCAACCTATTGCCTTGGGAAGCACAGCTCATTAGGAATGGAACGAAACAGTTGTTATTAAAAATAATAAGAGCCCTGACTGGTGTGGCTCAGTTGGTTGGGTGTCATTCCACAAAGCAAAAGGTCGCCAGTTTGACTGCTGGTCAGGGCACATGCCCGGGTTGTGGGCCAGGTCCCTAGTTGGGCGCATTCAAGAGGCAACTGATCGATGTTTCTGCCTCACAACAATGTTTCTCTCCCTCTTTCTCCCTCCTCTTCCCTCTCTTTAAAAAATAAATAAATAAAATATTTTAAAAAACAAGAAGAAGAAGAGTGAAAATAAATTGAGTTACATGTTCTAAAGCTGTTTTCTGAGTAGCCCAAATCGTGTTCCAAGTGTTTCCCAACATATCTATGTTCATTTACTCACTTTAAAAATTCCTTCGTTTAGCCATTATTTGCTGAGATCCACTATGCACTAGCCTTAATTCTAGACTTTGGGAATGCATTAGTGAATAAATGGATATGGTCCCTTCCGTTATAAGGCTTATAGTCCAGTGAGGAAAACAAACAATTAAACATAAATATTTATTGTTACAAATAGGAATGAGTGCTATGAAATGAATGACATAACAATGTAAAATAAGCAGGTGATCGACTAAGGGTGGTCTCTGAAGAAATCCATTTAAATAAAGATCTGAAGTTAAAACCTACAATGAGCAAGGGTATGTTCAAAAGAAAGAACAGGTTATTTTAACAGTCCTGAGGCAGGAAAGTGCCTGTTACACTCAAAGAACGAGAAAGAACCTGTTAGCTCTCAGTACATAACAAAAATCAAAAATCCCAGTTGTGTACACTAGCAGCCTTTATTTCTCACGCATCCATAGGTTGGCTGCTCGAGACTCACCTTGGCCAAGTATCTCTGGTCCTTGCAGTAGGTCGAGCTCCAGTGTGATTGATGTTCATTCTGTACCTTGGGCTGAAGAGAGCTCTCCTCAGGAGAACCAACCACACAAGCACATTTCAAGTTCATGCTTGGGTTATATCTGACCCAAACTACCATTGGCCAAAACAGTCATATAAATAAGCCAGAAGTCAAGGAGCAGAGAAGTAAATTCCCCCACGCAAGTAGGAAGGAAGTAAATATTCTGGGACAATAATCTATCACGGTCTCCCTCTTGTTCATGAATATTCACATTCCTCTCCCCTGCTACATTCACAATCCCAATACTCCCTCCAATTTTATCCAAATCATGTTCACTTGGCCTGAAGTCCAGGATTTTGTAATCTCTATATCAGGCTTAAATATGGTTTCGTTAGATTTTTAAAAATGCAAAACCATCACCCCCATACATTTAACATAAGCGGTGGAATAGGTAGAAGATAACGACAATAAATTACTCCATTCGTAAAGGTGAAGAACTAGATACGCATAGAAATCACTGGTCCGTAGCAGTTCTGAAATTCTACTGGGCAAATGTTAACAGGTCCCACCATCCTAGGAAATTGGGAATGTTCTCTGATTAAGCGCTGGTTCTGCTTTCTGGGAGTGGATCTTCAATCCATTGCTCTCCATGTCTCTTTCTTCTGTCCTCTGGAAGTCCTACCTTTCCCATCATCCTTGAACACTCCTGAAGAGGACATTAAATAATGTGCTATTTGGTGACTGAGCAGCTTTTTCAACTGGCTGCCTGCTTGTAGAAATTTGGGGACCTAGACCATTTTACATCTTGAACGGTTGGTCGCGTTTAGTTGGAGCTGGCAGTGCTTTGGCAGTACAACTCTTTCACAAACTTTGTGGTGGTTGTATGTAGTTGGCACTGGTCAATTCTGTGTGTCACAAGCCATACCCACAATTTCTATAAGACATGGTCTATCCACACTTAATTCCTGGTACTCTGGTCATGTCAGGCTGCCATAGATGCCACCTTTTCCCTTCAGATTTTAATGAAGACCCTTGATTTTGACTTCATCTTCAAACTACTTCTGATAGCAGCCTGGATTTGATCTTAAGCTCCAGGATGGATCTTAATTGGAAAATATTTCACTGGAGAGTCTGGAGATAAGAAAGTTTTGTTTTTTAACTCAGTGAGTTCTGGGTTTATTTTATTCCCACTGAATTCTATTTGTAAACCAGCCAGTTCTGTTCTGACTTCATCTCTTTCTTTTTAATGCCTCATCAAATGTAGCTAAAAGCAACCAGCTTATGCTTTCAGTATTTTGCCGTAAGACCTCGTCTTCCAACTGCACTAGTTAATCAGATACATTTTTTTTTGTCTTTTGTATTACTATTGTTTAGCCAAATGTTTACCACTACATGACACAAGTTGCTATTACTCCAGTGTCTTTTATATTAGCTTCCTTGCTGCCCACTATCTAGTTGCAAAGCCAATGTCACATATTTTAGATGCTTTGTTGTTATAACAGCATCTCACTATTTAAAGTAATTGGAAAAGACGAAATCACCAAGGCACATCATGTAAAAAGGAGAAAATAAAAGGGCACAGACCCAACCCCTAGAGAACTCGAACAGTTAAAACTCTAGTAGAAGAAAAGAAGAAGGGAGGCTGAGGAGGAGAGGACAGAGAGATGATACAACACAGGAGCAGAAGTGGGAGTGGGTTAAGAAAGAGCAGGGGGTGAGTTATGTCAGATGCTACCGAGAGATCACGAAAAGAGATGTGTCTGCAGGATTTGGCAATATGGAGGACAGTTGGTAGCCTTGAGAGCCATTTTAGTGGAGTGACAGAGCAAATTCAAATTGACATGCATGGAAGAGTTCACGGGAGGTGAGAAATGGCATACAGCAGATGGAGACAACACTTTGGAGATGTTTGGCTATAAAGAAGAGCATAAAGATATGATGGCAGGTGGAAAGGATGTGGCGTAACATGGGGGATTTTTCTGATAGAGGATACGAGTGTTTATGTGTATGCTGATGGAAGTTATCCAAAGAAAATGACTGATAATGGAAGAGAGATGATGATTAGTGAAGCAGTTTTGAAAAGGCAAGGAGTGATGGGATCCAGAATGCACATGGAGGACTTAACCTTAATAGGAAGAGGGTCATTGCCTCAGTTGTAACAGAAGAGAACAAGGAGAAGATGTGTTCATTCAGAGACAGGAAACCAAAACAATGACAGCTCACACTTCCTGGGTGTCTCTTGTTCGTCAGGCATTGTGGAAGATGTTTTGTGTGCAATGCTTCAGTCCTGTGAAACTGGTTATATTTCCTCCCCATTTTATAGGTGAGAAAACAGAGGCTTAAAGAGGGTAAGTAATTTTTTTCTAAGACTTCTCAACATACAAGCACCAGAGCTGGTGTTTGAACCCAGTCAGTCTGACCCTGAACCCATACTCTTACCTTCTGTTCCAGACTGACTGGATTCATTTTTACGTAGAGGAATAATACTTGTAAAATGAGATGACACGAGAATGCACTGCAAGCCAGACCAAAACTGATCTAGTCTAGATCTCTGTGGGCTCCCTTCTCAAACGGGCAGGAGGAATGGGGAGAGAGTGCTACGGTAAAGATGTTCAAAGGAAGTGGGGAGATCAGACCAATACTAGTACCAATCTCATCTCCTTCTATATACTGCACATTTTTCAAGGCATTTTTATAATTCCTTCTCTTAGCAAGTAATGAGTAGCTTAAATGGAGTTAGAAGTCTTTCTGTAGGAAGAAAAGGAACTGTTTCAGGTAGCCATGAGGTACTTGAGTATTAGGGGATCAGAAATGAGGTTCTTCCAAATACCATGTGATTTCAATCACATGTGGAATCTAATGAGCAAACTGAAGTAACAAGGAACACACTCATAGATGGAGAGCAGGATGACAGCTAGTGGTGGGGTGTGGGGCGGGGAGAAAGAGTGAAGGGACTGAGCAAGAAGGAAAAAGGACTCATGGACATGGACAACAGTGTGGTGACTGCTGGTGGGAGGGGTTATAAGGGGACTAAATGGTAATGGAAAAAATACAATAAAGATTAAATACAAAAAAATGAGGTTCTTTGCTCTTCACATTGCTAGCCTTTGGCATAGCCTATGGCTAATTCAAGCATAATGTTAATGTATATACCTTTTAAGGGGATGAATTCTATCTCCTTGCGGGCTAATTAGCACTGCTCTACCCTGCCCAATGCCAGAAGCCCAGCTTTCAAACATCTACTCTTAAACAGAAAGAAAGCTGATTGGAAGGGCGTGGAGGAACTATCTCCAGTTTTGCGGCACTACTTTAGAAAGCCCCCCAATGTGTACAGTGACTAGAGAGGGGAGTGCCATGCCTGTGTCGGAAAATATTCTTATCATATTAACTTTGCACAGTGCTTTGTGCCCATTCATTTAGCAGACATTGAGCTAGTACCGAGTTCCAGGCCCTGAGCTGGCTGAGGGGAAACAGAGATGAATGAGGCTCTTCTCCTGACCTTGATGAACTTCTAAGCTAGTGGGCAAGCAGATTACCGTGAAAAGGTCTTCAGTGCAGATATATCCAAGGAGCTGTAAGAACAAGCAGTGCCAGGGTAGACAAGGAACCAGATCAGAGAAGGCCAAAGTTTAAGCAGTGGTGCAGCTTGATCTGATTAGAGATCATGACCTATAGTTTGCTCTCATATACACATTTATTATTCTATTTGAATCAGATTTTCATAGACTTCCCCCTTGAGCCTTCCAAAGGCTATCAGCACGAAGCTTGTCAAGTATGTGAGGGACCAAGGAACCCCCTAAGCTATGAGCTCCCTTTTCCATATCAAGAGTCAGGGCCCACAGCTGGCCTCAGCTGGCCTCAGCTGGCCTCGCTGGCTTAACCCCCTTATCCTATCCAAGCACTGAAATGTCTCCAAAATCTGCTTTCCCAGCCTTGGGCTCCAGATTCTCCTTCCTTCTCTATTCTTTACAAGCTATAGAACCTCCTGGGGGAGGGGTTGGGTCATCTCAGTTTCAGGGTTTATTAGTCAGGGTAGGTAATTACTACATCAAGCAAAACCCTGTTTAGAAGGCAGCTTCATAGTGGTGATTTGGGGATTCGGGTTTGTCAACCCCTAGGGCTCAGAATTATCTGCGGGTGTTCTAGCTGGCACATGGGAAAAGAGAGACAGCATGAAAGACCAAGTAGGAGACTTTTATTGGCCCAGGGGAAATGGCATTATTCATGTCCACCTACAAGCCAATGACCAGAATTCAGTCATCTCTAACTGCAAAGGAAGCTGGGAAAAGCAGTCGAGTTCTGTGCCCTGGAAGAAAAAGAAACAGGTTTCGGTGGGCACGCAGTGGGACAGAAAGAGCAGACTTCTGCACTCTGGCAATGACGACAATGACCACAGGCCCCCCAACTTCCCTGCCTAGAGACCTAGCATGTTCTACTTCAGGGCAGTGCTGAGAGAAGCACTGTCCACCCCTTAGTAAAAGGAGCCCGATGCACGAGGGGCTGAGTGAGAACTGCTTTCCATGGGATAGAAACTGACTCACGGTCTGGAAGAGGGTTCTCCGGTGAATCATGCCATAAGTCAATCTGTCTCTCTTCAGCCTTTTTCAAGCAGGGTAAGTACGGATGCCCTCAGGCCCCCCTTGAATGTAACGAATTAACTCCTCTTCTGTGCATCTAGAAGGTGCCATCTAGATGGACTAGTTGTACCATCCTTGGGAGAACTAAGGAAAGTTACTTAAGTAGTTTTTCTACCTCTGGTTCCGCTGAGGGACCCTGGTTGAGAAACACTGCCTGAGGAGATGCAAACAGAATTTTTTATATTTGAGGTAAATGCTCTGGGTTCCTTCCCCTCCTCCCCCCAATCTCCTGCCCCCTGAAAGGAAGCAAACTGATGTCATGAGAAATTCCTTTCTAATAACAAAAACAAATGGGAGGTCTCAGGGGATCACTTGCATGGAGGGACTGTGGCCGTTTAAGAATGAGAAAATGGTGACTCCTGCCCAGAGTTCTGGTTAAGTCTCAGGTAGAATTTTTCCAGCCTCATTTTGAATCAAGAGAGGCAGTGAAATCACTTTAGGAAAATCTCTGAGTGGGAAAAATGTAAAGCAAACAAAATCCGACTAAGGTAGCTCTTCCCCAGGAAAGGCATTTGTCAGGCAGCTGCCGGAGCCGGCCGCCTCTCCAGGGCCCGCTTTTCAGTGTTGCTCTGGTGCCTCTCCATGCTCTGGGTTTTAATTCTAGCCTCTAATCTCAGTTGCTTCTGTGATAAATTAATTGTAATGATAGAGGCCCCAGTTACGAGGTCTGTACCGTTTGCTTGTAATGTGAGCGACAGGTTTAGGACCTGCTTTATTTAAGATGCTGGGGTAATTACATGGGAGTTAGCATATGCAGGCAGAGATATGATTCATTCTTCCAGCCACAAGCATGACACAGCTGTTTGCAGGATAAAATAGGGGAACCGTGTTGTTACAAAATGTTCCCCTTATTATACCTCATTAAAAACAAGGCTGTGATAAGTCAGGACGGGCAATGAAGAAAATCTATTGCCCCTCTGTAAAACCTGATAGCAGACGGGCTCAGAGCTGTGCCGTGTCATTTTATTTATTATTTATTTTATTTTTTGTCCTTTCCCTGACTCTTTTCTCCCTGTTATTCGGCAACTCACTGAATACTTGGGGAAGGAACAGACTCCCAGGCCCTCTTCCTTTCTTCTTATAAAATAGTCTGCCCTTTCCCCTCCTTAGATAAAGCTGAGAATTCTCAGAAAGAGAGAGCATTCACTCAAACAAAGGAAGGAGGGTCTTTTTGGCAACCTGTCCCAATTTTGTCCTCTTCACCTTCAACAGGAGCACGTGGGCTGACGGAGTGCCCAGAGCAGACAGAGCTCAGAGGCTCCAGCAGGGAGCAGAGCTTCAAAGTCAGAGAAAGTCATGGACAGAGACAGAGGTCCATCCTTTCAAGAGACAGACATAGCTGTCTTCCCCATCATGTTGTTTTTTAAAAATAACTTTAAAAATTGAAATGAATTTTGGCCTCATTTTATTCCTTCTTTTTTCTCTCTCCAAGAGAACTAGTGAGAGTTTAAACCAACCTGCAGTTTAAGATTGAACCACAGACCCCGGGCCAAATAAATTAGCCTGTTCTTTACCAAAATGGATAGTTAGGAAAGAAAGGAGACACCGTGTAGACAATATTCTGCAGACAATAGCTACTCAGGGCCATTCCAGAGAGCTGTTCCATGAAATATACATCTGTCTACTCCACAGTAATGCCCCTTTGGGAAGCCATAGACCTAGTACATGGGCTGGGAAGTTAAATGCTTGGGTTCAAATCTTAGTTCCACCACCTCCTGGCTGTGTGGCCTTGGGAGAGTTGAGTCAATATCTTTAGTCTCTCCAACCAACAAAGTGAAATTTGCAATAATGTTACCTGCCTCTAAGGTTGTTCCAGGGAATAAATGAGATAGTCCCTATAAAGAGCTTAGAACAATGCCTAGCAAACAAGTACTCATCAAGTGCTATTATTATAAGAAGAGAGTTAACCAGCAGCAAAGCACTATGAACCAGGCTATGTGTTAGATTTGAAGAGACAGTTAAAAAATTGTGGTTATTGCAACAGAAGTAAAGAATATAACCTAATTTATGACCCTTCTTTAGAATTTGGGCATCAGGACAAAGTCAGATTTTTGGTTGGAGATACAGGGAGGGAAGCCCATGGGTATTCATAGTTGTCTGAGTTATAAACCAAGAACATGTTTACCTTGGTAACGGGGGGTCTTAGAGCACTGGCCTTCATACTTTTTCCCATGGTGATCCACAATAAGAGACATGTTTTACGGTGGGACTCAGAACACACATGCCCCCAACTCGAGCAAGTTTCACAAAAACAGGACTTTCTGAGATACACCTGCCATTTTTCTGTTTTACTCTATCCTATTGTATTTCATTAAGAAGTGCTGGTCATCACTCTTAAGTTGCTATTACCTTCTGCCAACGGATCTTACTTGGGTGAGTTCTCAGTAAGTTCTTGTTGGACTGTTGGAAGTATTCTGGAGGAGAGGGTAGAATATGGCAAGGGCAGAGACAAGTATGCGTGGCATGTTCAGCCTACACCAAGTTTTTAAATACTGCTAGAGTAATAAAGTTCATGCTGAAAAGGTAGGCAAGGGGCCAGATAATATAAAACCTTATATATGATACAAGTAAGTAGGATCAGAAAAGCATTACATCTTAAGGGAAGAGATAATGTAGATTTATAGATAACTATACCATAAAATAGGTGGTAAACACTTTCAATTCTGAGAAGTTGTTATAGGAGTTCAGAGAAAAATGAGATGACTTTCAAATGGTTACATCTGATATTCCTCAGGATTCTGTTCTACACGTCATTCATTCATTCACTTACTCAGTGAATATTTATTGAGTTCCCACTATTTGCCGAGCACTCTCCTTTGGCTCCCATCTACCTCCCTGGTTTTAAATACATGAGGATGACTTGGATTTTCAGCTGCCTATTAAGCATTTTCTGGCATGAAAAAGCAAAAGTCTCGTTTCTCAAAATCCTGCCTAAAGTTCCAGTGCATCCCTTTGACTTCGAGTTGTGCCCATTCCTAAACAAATTTCTGTGGCCAAGGCAACATAATGCTCAAGTTGTCTCATGATGGGTCGGTCACATTCATTACCCTGGAGTGAGGGGTAGAACCTGCTTCACCAGAATCTTGTAGTCTGAGATGGAGTAGAGGGTGCTCTTGAATGCCCCATGTTGTTTCACAACTCTCAATCTTTATATATACTGTTTCCACTGCCTGGAAAGTGGTCTTTCATCACTTTGTCTAACTATTGAGTAACTATTTGTCCTTTGAAACCCTGCTCAGTAATTATCTCCATTGTGAAATCTGCTCTGTTAAACAGAGCTAATTAGTTTCTTTTCTATATTCTTTTGTACTTTAAACATAAACCTATCATTGAATGTATCAACCAGTATTATAATTGGCTGTTTCAGGGTCATCTCTTCCCCTATTCTGTGAATTACTTCAGTGCAGGAACTGTCTTAAACATTTTTCTATTCCAACACTCAGCTTGAGCATAGTAGGTACTCAGCAAATGTTTATTAAACTAAACTATTCTTTATTTAGCTAGTTGCAGCAAAATGTAATTTCAACTAGAAAGGGAAATGTTAGATGTGTTTCTTAGAAACAGTTAAACATACATAATGAGGGATCAAAGGGGAAATGAGAAGTTGAGATGAATGAAAATGATAACACAATATACTAAAACTTATGGGATGCAGCTAAAGCAGTACTCAGAGGGAGATATATAGCCATAAATACCTTCATTTAAAAAGGCAGACATATCCCTGGCCAGGTAGCTCAGTTGGCTAGAGCGTCATCCCAATAGTCTAAGGTTTGGGGTTCAATCTCCAGTCAGGGCACATACAAAAGAAGCAACCAATGAATGCATAAATAAGTGAAACAACGAACCGATCTTTCTCTCTCTCTCTGCCCTCCCTCTCTTTCTCTCTCTTTCTCCCTCCCTGTCCCTCTTTCTCTCCCCCCTCCTCTCTTTGTCCCCCATCCTCTCTCTCTCT
>VMDR010010535.1:0-30588 GCA_007922815.1 Macrotus californicus | reverse complement strand
AGAAGAGTCTTGCAGGAGAGGCGGGGTTGGTAGAGGCAGCTTGGGACAGGGATCCACGAGAGAACAAGCAGCTTTGCTGAACTTCAGAGACAGTCACCTGAAGAGAACAAGCTCCCACATCCAGATTGCAGGCTCACCTGGACAAACCGCATGGGAAGAAAGGCTTCTTGGGAGAGGTTTGTGTACCCAATGGCAGCAGTGTGGTGGGACAGAGACCAGCCTGGGGTGGGAGTATGAGCCCACTCCTAAGTTGTAACCAGGCTTATCTAGAAGAAACAAAAAATGACCAAAAAACCATGTCAGAAATGCCTGCTTAATTTGTAAAACCCAGACCTTCGAGGACATTGAAAGCCGCCATTTTGGGACTATCTGCTAATGTTCTGAAATAAAAGAATACATAAAATATAAAGTGATTTTAATAGCCCCCCTCCCCCTCAATTGACATGGCATTATTCAGAGAAACTTCTCAAAGGAGGTGAAATGTAAGCTGCCAGCTGGCGGATGAGTTTGATTTTGCTCATTGAAGATGAGAGTAATCTAAGAAAAGGGAGTGCATGAAAAGAGCCATCCATAAATAGTATTATACTTCAAATAACAGTGAAGTAGAATTCTTGTCGGTTTGGTGGAGATGGGAAGCTACAAAGTTAGGTGAGGCAGAGGTCATAAGCTGAACTTAGGCTTCAGGATTTAAACTTCTAAAAACAAAGTGAAGACCGTTCAAATGTTATGCAGAGAAAAAGCAGAAGAGGACAGAAAAATGTTACTGGATTTGGCAGTGCTGAGGTCATCACAGAGGAAATCAAGGTTAGTTCGGTGGGGGAACGGGTAAGAGTAATGGATGGCAGTGGGTGAGACTCATTGAGAAGCGCAGACATGTGCAGATTGCTCCTTCTGGAGCCTTTACTGGAGAATGAGAAATCAAAGAAAGATGGATTAATTTGTATTTTTTAAATTTTATATTTTGACAGAATTTTAGACCAGAGAATTCCCAATAGTGCAAATACTTCCTATCATATACCTCTTGTCTGTGTTTCCTAAATGTTAACATTTTATCATGTTTGCCACATTTGTTTTATTTCTCCCTCTCTCTCCAACATCCCCATTTTCCACACCATTATTTTTTTCCTGCTGGTTGGGAGTAAGTCACAGATACGATGCTGCTTTACACTTCATATTTTAGCATATTTCCTAAAAAAACAAAGATATTCTCTTATATAACTATAACACAATGATCAAAATCAGAAAATTAGTGTTGATAAAGTACTATTACCTAATCTACAGATCTTATTTAGACTTCATCAATTGTTCCAGTAATGTTCTGTATTACAAAAGAAAACCCCAGTCATGTGTGGCGTTCAATTGTCGTATCACTTAGTCTCCTTTAATCTGGAATAGTTCAGTCTTTCTTTATACTGCATGAAGTATTGCATATTGAAGAGAACATTTTGCAGGATGTCCGTTAAGTTTGGTTAGTCTGATGTTTCCACCTGGTTACGTTCTGGTAAGGCATCGATGGCAGGAATACTACAGAAGTGACATGTCTTTCTTTGTGTATCGTATCTGGAGGCACGTGATGTTGATTTGTCCTAGTGCTAGTCATTTTAATAATTTGGTCAATGTGATGTATTGGCTAAATTTAATCACTGTAAATGTACTATTTTTCTTTTCGTAATAAGAATCTTATGGAAGTTATTTGAGACTATGTAAATGGCCCATTTCTCTTCAAATTTTCACCCCTAGTTATTGCATTTGTTGATGACTCTTGCCTGAGCCTATTAGTATTACACTGGTTGCAAAAGGGTAATTTTCTAAATTTATTATTCCTTCTATGTTTATTAATTGGCTTTGTAGTATAAGGAAGAGCTTTCCCTTCTCCTCTATTTATTTAGTTATTTAATCATTCATGTCATTGCAAACTCGGATTCTTATTTGTACAGAGTTAAAAATCACTTATTATGGGTTGGTACTTGAGCACATTTATAGGTGGAGGAAAAAAGGCAGGGGAAGTACAGGAAGGAGGAAGAGTGTGTGACTGATACAGCAAAGCAACTAACTCACTTTTATTCTGCGTCTCTGTTCAACTCTGACTAGTCTAGGTGCTGAGGATGCAAAGATGAGTAAAATAGGGCCGCATCCCAAAGGGAGTTCATATATTGCAAGAGGGGGCTGGAGAGGGAACAGAATCATTTACTAATGTGATTTGCAGGAGCCGTAGATATGAGAGCAGAGCTGTGGGTAGCACTGAGAGGAGAATGATTAATTTTGGTGAGTTGGGGAAGATTTCTCAGAGAAATGACCTCTGAGACAGATCTCAGCACATTATTGAATGGAGGAGCAGAGAAAGGATAATAAAAGAGAGTAGGAAAGACATCCAGACAGAAGTGAAAGCCATGGAAATGTGGAAATTGCTTGTTAATTTCCCCTGGAAATTTCGAAAAATAAAAGGCCTTCAGTGAGCTGACAGCAAGGATATGTGGTCCTTCCTGGCGTGGGCTGCCTCTGCTCAATTTGGAGACTGAGACTCAGTGTGTGGACGCTTCAGTTCAGAAAAGATCTTGACTTTTAAGGGAAATCCTTCCCTGACCAGGCCTCAGAAAAAGATACCTTCCTGCCCACCACCATGGTTACCACAATCATCAAAACAAACTGCCCAGTTGAAGCAGTTAGTTGCTAGATCTGAGTTGGCTTGTTCAGGGAACCCTGTGGGAATGTGGAGTTCCCCTTAAAACATTTGTTTTTGACTTCTGAACATGTACTCACAGACCGTTTAAATGAAGAGAAAATGAATCTGGCTGCATGTTCATCATTTAGTTTTCTTCTCTTACCCACACTAACCAAATGTAAGCCAGATTATAAAACGTCCATTTTCAGAGTTTACCTTGATTCCAAAGAAGAAGAAATGTGGTTAAACATTCAATAGTTAATATTCTATACCAAAAAGTGAGAGTTTTTTGTTTTTGTTGTTGTTTTGTATTTTTTAAAGAATGAAGGAGTAGATTAATATAGTTTTAAATACCTGGAAGCAAGAAAAAGAATGCATTTGTTACCCCACTATCCAGTGTACATAATAGTCCCAAAGAAATTTAAACTAAAAGATTCTGAATCATAGATTTCATTTTAGCAAATGCTGTCTAGCTGCAAATGTAGGTCACATTGTTTTGGCATCCTGTGTGGGTTTCCAGCTGTCTCTGAACACAGACAACAGAAGAATGTGTGTGCTATGACACAGCACACTTGAGAATAAATTTCGCGTTAAGGCCTTAAGTTATTCACTTATTCAAACTTATTTTTCTTCATTAGTCTCACTTCTGGCTTTTGCTTCTCTCTTGGGTCAGGATTTTTAAATGGTAAAAAATAAACACAGCGTTTTCTCTCATTCTTTCCATCCGTGGACTTCAGTTTTCTACAAAATTGAAATACAAATAAACTCCATCTTGGATTAGTGTAATTAGGAACAACAACTGGCCTGTGATAGTTCAGGTTATTCCCAAAGCAAATACAGAAAAACTAACATACTAATGGATTTATTGAGTTTTTAGGGATGTGAAGACAAGTAAGATGGAGCCATTCCCCACTGTAGTTTGTGGGCTAAAGGGGAGACTGACCAAATAAGGGAGCAAATAATAAATGTGTTATGAGTGCCACAGATAACAAATGTTACAGCAAGCCAACAGAGGGCACAATTTGGGGCAAGGGAGAAAGAAAAAGAAGTGTGTGCAATGCTTAACCCCTGTGGTTGTTTCCCCAAATTAATATAGCTGAAGGGCTCCCTTACTTTGTCACTAAACAACCTGACCCTCCAGCAGGTCAGCTACATAAAACCCCACAGATATATGTTGACCTTTTGATTTTGGGGAACAAAAGTTCACTAGAACTAGCTTAAATTGAAAGTGGACACTTATTATACTAAGAATCAAAGTTATCCCATAGAATCCAAGTGCAGAAATACATCCTGACTGCTACAACGATGGGACTGAGAAGCTGGAAAGTCATCAGAACCTCTCTCCATCTCTTACCCATTATTTCTCATACTACAGACAGGCTTTCACCTCTTCTCCAGCCCCCAAGCTTCCTACGGCTCTCACGTTTGTATGCTGCCTCAGAATTCTAAAATCGTTTCTCAGAAGAAAGACTCTGACCAGGTCAGCTAAGAAAAAGTCATCCCTCACATGTCCTGTCATCCCCGGGCCATGGTGGTCATATAGTAAAACACGATGGTGGTTGTGGTGGGAGTGGGGGTGGGGCTGTGGCACTTCCCAAAGAAAGGGGAGTCTCTGTGAGCTGGACAGCACCCCAGCTGGTCTCAATGCACACTTGATATTGATGAATCACAGTGCTTCGGTGGCGATCTGCCCTCACATCGAAGAGAGGGCAGTGGGGTGAAATTAGTTTAGAGATGATCCCTGTGAGAGAAGATATTGAAAAGGGAATTAAAAGTGCTAGAGAAATCTAAGAAGTTGGAGAATATAGGGGCTGGAAGATGAGGAAAGGTGTCGTAGGGAAGTCATGGAGATGGGCCCTGAGAACAGGGAGTTTGCAAAGATAGGCATAAGGGAAGGGAACGGGGACCAACAGTGGGGAGAGGGAGCACTGGGTACAGAGAGCCCTGGAGAGAGAACACCACATTCTGAGAACATGACGAGTCGTCCCTGGCATCACTCAGAATTAAGTGATAAAGTCAAAAGAGCAAGAAAAAAGTTCTGGCTTTAGCAAGATGAAGGTTTATTTTTCTCTCATATGAAGGAGTCCTAAGATTGAGGGCTCAGGGTTGGTAGGATGACTCTGTGAACACTGAGGACCCAGGCTCATTCTGCCACATTGTGCTGCCATCCTCAGTATGTGGCTTGTAAGCCAAAGATGGCAGCCCAAATTCCAGCCATCATATCCACACTCTGCCTAATTAATGGAAGAAATAAAAAGAGGAATACTCTCTGCTATTTAAAGATACTCTCCACAAGATGCACACATTTCTGCTTCCATCTTATTTGCCAGAGCCTGGTCAAAGGGACATTCCTAACTGCAAGGCAAGCTGGGAAATGTAATGGGCCTGTGTCCATATAAAAATCAAGTGTGCTATTTCTAAGGGAAAAAGGAAAAAAATAAATACTGGGAGACAAACAGTCTCTTCCACTCCCATTTTGCCAAAAATTGAGGCTCTATATGAGACTAGAAAGTTAGGTTTGAAGTTCTTGAATGTTTCATCAAGGAGATTGTTCAGGTGGGTTGGCAATGGACAACCATCAAAGGTTCTGGGGCAGGCAAGTGATACGGTCAGCTTTCTACTTGAAGAATTTGCTACTCGAGTAGGACAATAATTGTTAAGTGTCCTTTGAGAGTTACCCCTGGTTTAGAATCTTTAGGCTGTGTTGGAGGTGGGAGAGAGAAAAGATGGTGGTGAGGAGAGAATGGTTAGGCGATTACATTAGTCTGGAGTATAAAATAAAATTAATAGGATCTCAACTGGGCCTGCAGCAATGAGAAGATGGAGTAATGAGAGGAAGGGAGAGGAAAAAAGGCAATTCCAAAGCTTTAAGCCTCAGGGATTGAGGACTGATGGTGCACCCACTAGAAACAAGGGAGTCAGGAGGAGGAGCTGGTTGGAATGCAACACAGGAAGATCATCAGTTTGGCACCAGGTCTCGCGGCTAAGGCATCTATGTCAGGGATGCTCAGCAGCACGGCTGGAACATGAAGGGATGTGACCGAGAGTCTCCAGGACAACTTCTGGCAGTTCTAGGATTCTATGGTGTCATATTGCTGGCATGTAAGTAGCAATGTGTGGCTCAGGACTTATGATGCCATTGATTCATGGCCTGTGCTCGGGTTTCTCTGAGAAGGTGAGAAAGCAATAAACCTCCATCACTCTTTAGTATTGAAATCTCAGATTACTCAAGATACTCCAGGTACATTTAGCATGGATAAGTGAGACTTGGGTGTACTATACTGCTATATTTCCAGAAAAATGTCAATAAACCTGCAAATGTAATTTTTGACCTAGGTTTTTAGTGGAGGAGATCGATGTCTAGGTGAGCACTAAAGGCTTTGCAGAGAAATTCTTATTTCAAGATTTTGTAATTTGTTTATAAATCAACTTTTCATTCATTCAATAAATATTTATTGAGCACTGCTGTGATGTACTAAATACTACCAGGTTATAAAAGAGTGAATAAGTCCCTGCCTTAGTCTAGACTAAGGGTTGGCAAATTATAGCCCATGGGCCAAATCTGGCCTAGTGCCTGCTTCTGTTCTGTCTTCAAGCTAAGAATGGATTTACATTTGTAGAAATGTAAGAATGGATTTCCATTTTGAAGAAATAATCAAAAGAAATACAATACTAAGTGATACATGAAAATTATCCACAATTCAAATTCAGTGTTCATAAATAAAGTTTTACTTTTCACAACCACACCTGTTCATTTACGTGTTATTTCTGGTTGTTTTCACACTAGAAGAGCAGAGTTAAGTGTGAGAGAAACCAACCTTGACAGAATTAAGCAAACACATGATTGCACAGGTAAATATATCTTTAAACAAAGTGGGTGGGTTTTACTATTGTCTGGTCTAACCCAGTACCTCTCCTTATTACCACTCACCCCTTCTAAAATCAAAGTAGCCTCCAAAATATGGCTGCCAATGGACTGTGCTTTCCAGGATTCAGTCCTGCAGCCATCCTCCTACCTTCAATCTGGGTAACCCGTAACTTGCTTGTAACCAACAGGGTAGGACTGAAGTTATGCTCAATGGCTTCTAACCTAGGTCAGGGGAAGCCTTGCCTCTGGTCTCTTGAAAGGCTTGCTCTGAGAAAAACCAGCCCCTTGTCTGAGTCCGCCATTTGTAGGAAAGCCTGATCTAGCTATGTGGAGAGGCTACCTGGGGAGAGGAACACCAGGACCACCTCCAGCTGTTCCAGGGTTCCTGGGCCAGGGAATAGACACATGGGTGAAAAGCCATCCTGGATGTCTAATTCAGTCAGGCCTTTGGATGACCAGCTCCAGCTGACATTCTTCTGCAACCCCATGAGGGACCCCAAGTGAGAACTACCAGCTGAGACCAGTCCATTCTCAGAACCATTAGAGGTAATAATAGTTTGTTTTAAGTCATGAGTTTGGGGATGATTTATTACACAGGAGCAGAAAACTGAAACATGGCCTAAACCTCTTTTTCTGAAGGGACATTGGAAGAGGAGGGGTGGGTGAATTCCACATGACAAAGTGCTTATGGGGCCTGACAAAGTCTTAGGGATAGACCGGCAATCTATTGGTTAATCCATAGGGCTATGCTGGGGTGAAGGTCAAGTCTGCAGGCAGGACTGGTCACCTATAGGTCCACCAGTATGAATGCACTTGTTATTACAATATGGAAATATTTTCATGTCAGTTGGGGAAGAATATCAGAGTAACTGCAATACACAGTAAAATTTGTAAATAATATGCATCCCAGCACCTGTGGTTTTATCACAGAAATCCCATGCAGTGCAGTACTGAGACTTTTATTTTTCTGATTTTAGCACTTGGAGTGCAGATCAGTGGAACTTGCTGTGGACTTCAGGTTATTTATTTCAGGTGTTGAAAAGTTGCCTCCAGTTTCTGAAGTCTTTTTTTTTTTTTTTAAATTTCAGCTTCATTGAGGTATACTCATCATATAAAATTGTAAGGTAGTCAAAGTGTACATTGTGGTGATTTGATCTGCACCTACTTGTACAATGTGAACGGGTTTCCCCACCAGTTCCTGCGCACACCTGTCCCTTCAGTTTCTGGAGTCCTGATGGGATGGCAGCACCGCACAGCTGAGCCCAGGAGGACCCTAAAGTCATGCCTAGCTCTGCTCAATGGGAGGAGTAGAGTCCAGGTTCAGGTAGAGGTTGAAAAAGTTGCTGGGAACTGTTGTGCAGACTGGAACTTGTGTGGCCACAACCCTCCTGTGGCTTTTATAAACTTTGTTTTGGAGGCATCTGCTCCTGAACAGGTCTGTCTAGGACCCTATTTAATGGCCAGGAAACCAGGTGCACCAGCAAATGACAGTGTGAGTTCTTTCTGTCACCTTCTCTTCCCCACACTGGTTTCTGAGCAGAGGAATTGGCCCATTCGTTTATTCCCTCCATGCCTGTCCACTTTCGGGACAGCACGCAGAGCAAGACCCAACACAAGCTCACCTGCCTCTAGGCAACGTGAGTAGCCAAGCATTTACCTAGTTGTCAATAACTGCCATTTGTGTTTTCTTTTCTTTTACCTCTTCTATTCTTTTTGTTCTCTGCTCTGTGTGTGTTCTATCTTTAAACTGGGCCCCTCATCCCTCTCACCCCTTCTCCCTCTCCTCCTCCTATCTACCTGTCCATATGGCTTGTCTACTCCTGGTAGGATGAGAGAGGCTGGCAAGAGGGATGCAGAGGACTGGAGAGCAGTGAACACATCTGAGCTGAGATGGGGACAGTTGCATGAACTATCACTCAGGTCTTCATAAGATCTCCAGTCACCAAATGATAAGAACTACAACAGGGAAGTCACTAAAAGAGTTTAATGCAATTCCTAATGTCAAACCATGGCTCATTCCAGGATATAATTCCGAGAGCATCTTAGTTTGGATTTCTTTCCCAAGCAGAGCTTGAGACAAGGACTTGGGTACAGGTAGTATGCTTGGAAGGTGATCCCAGAAAACAGGAGTGAGGAGGTGGGAAGAAGAGACAGGGAAGGAATAGAAAGAAGCCAACAAATGGAATGTTATTGTCCTGGTTTTTACTGTGAACAACTGGAGCCTGATTCTGCTGGGGGACCTTTAAGAAACCACACAGAACACAACTCAAAGTTATCTTCTTAAAGGATGGGAGTCTGGGGCACTGGTTCCCATGGGTGTCTCTTTACCATTGTCTGAGGTTGTCCCCAAGGTGTTCACTCCTAGACACTTCCAGATTGTGCCTTCACAAGGGCTGGTGAACACCTGTGGCTTCAGGGAAAGCCCTGAGGCAGAAAAGCAAAGAGATTAGCATGGTGGGATGCTGATGGTATGTATGGAAACCAGCGGTGTGCATGAGAACCAACTGCCTCAGCTGCCACTGAAATCAAGGGGGTCCCATGAGAGGTGGGATGGGGTAACCAGAACTGTTTTCCCCAAATGGCGACAGCTGCATCGAACACAGAATACACCATCAGTTGCTATAACCCAACAAATGCTTTGGAAATTGTTAGGATGATTTAATGAATGACTTGTGCCTTATGGTAAGGAGTTTTACATTCTAGATAATTTAGATAATGAACCCTTTCTGCTATTGTTTTCAGATTTTGATTTATATGTTGGTTTACACTAGTGAATACTAGTATCAGATTATGAAATGTTTGAAGTCCCACCCCATCTATGCATTGCTGCTCCCTCCAGTGCTGCTTGGTGTAGACCCAGGATGGTGCCTGGTGGTCTCCTGATCCCGACCCTGCTTTTCTTTTTCACCCGGTTCCCACCATCATCTCTCAGGTTGCAGCACCTTCTCTGCTCTTTACCCCCATCCTCATGATCTGTCCTTTATAATTCTCAATAACTTCTATTAGAAGTCAGAAAACTGAGCATTAAATGTTTCTTGCTCTATAAAAATCCTACTTGTCCTTGAGTAAATGGATATGTTTGATTAGGGACAAGGTGGTGTATAAGTTGTGGAGAAAAATATTAATATTTCAAGTTATCATTGCACTTCATAACACTATGATAAGTGCTATGGAGGAAAAGTGCAGGATGTTATGAAAAAGTATAATGAGGATGGTTGTTTGGGAAACCAGAGAACGCATCTGAAGAAGTGACTTTTAAGCTCAGATCTAAGGGATGAGAGGAGATTGGGCAAAGACCAGGGAAGAATTTTGAGAAAGAGAAAACAATGTGTGTGAAAGGCCCTGGGGCACATGAGAAGGAATCTAAAAGGAACCAGGAAGTGTGGGTAAAGATGGCAAAAGGGACCCAGGCATTTACCTTACTTTCTCCTGAAATTCCACTAAAATGATAGGAAAGAGGGACCCCAGAATTACAGCTCCTTATTAGATACAGAAGTCTGTGCAAAGGAAATCTGTTTAAGAAGATAAAAATTGACAGAACTTAATTGTTTGAAAGATGTTTATGCACCTGAGAGGGAGTTTAGCATTGACTTAGTGGCTAAGGATAAGAAAATCAAGCCAATGGAAGAAAAGGGATAATTATCAGTTCTAGGGAAAGTGAATGTTATTCAGGAAGAAAAGAGTAATCTTTGATACTATTTGGCTCAGCTGCAAAAAATGTTTACATAGTCAAAGTAATGTAAACACAGGGCATCGATCTAACCACAATTAACAGGTAACTATGTTGGGAGGCCAAGGGGATGGGAAGGGTGGTATCAGGGAGGGGCTGGACAGCAGGGTAAGAAAACTAATTATCTTCCCTAGTATGCAGTAAATAGAATATGCCTAAAACAAAAAATAAAAGTACTTTTAAAAACATGATATTTAGGGATGTGTGTGTAGGGGGAATCCCAAAGAATCAGCTGAATAGTTGCAAGAGTTTGTCCTTTGGGGACACGGAAGCCGCGGGGAGGGGGGATGTGTGACATTTCCTCAGATGAGGACCTACAGACTTTGCGGAATTCTTGATTTTGTTCCATAAGGGTTTTTATAGCTTGGTTGGGAAATCAGGAGGGGGAGGGGTGTGAGCAGGGTCTGGAGTCATAAGCAGGGAGGTGGGATCTTCGGAGTGTCCAACCCACAGCCCGTGGGCCACATGCAGCCCGGGATGGCTGTGAATGTGGTGCAACACAAAATCGTAAATTTACTTAAAACATTATGAGATTTTTTTGTGATTACATGTTGCAATGTACTTAACGTGTGGCTCAAGACAACTCTTCTTCTTCCAGCGTGGCCCAGAGACGCCAAAAGGTTGGATATCCCTGTTAGGCCACAGTAAGGATTTTAAAGGCAACAGGAAGCAAGTGAAGATTTTTTTCAAAGGGGAATTGTATGACCAGATTTATATTTTAGGAAGATTCCTCTGGTTGTTGTATGGAGAGCAGATAGGAGGAGGAGGCCACGGCGGCCATGGGGAGAGGGGAGGGTGCTTGGATGGGAGTGGAAGAGTGGTGGTGGTGGGGACTGAGAAAGGTAGAAAAATTCAAGATGTACTTTGGGATTAGAACCATCTCATAAATAACTCTGAAGGAGTATAAGAGGAGGGAAGAGAGATATTTTTCTTTATTAATAATCACTGTAAGCAACTTCAAAATGCCAGCTAATAACTCCAAAATTATTCCATTGAAAAACCATTCAGAATGATGTTGAATGCAACGTTGCGAATTGCCAAGGATGCTCATTTTGGGCTGAGTGCCTCTGGAAAATATGCTGGCCAGTCCCTTCGTGGCCTTGCATCCGACAATCCTATTTTCTTCAATTAAGCAGGAATTTTAAAGACATATCATCTGTTTACTACTAATACATACTAATACAGCCATCCGTGGCTCAACAGCAAAGACCATCCAGAAAGGTTATGTTATATCTGTATAGTTTTTATAGGCTTTTCATATGCATGCATGTTTCAATTCCAAACCACCATCTTCAGAGTGAAGTATTGCAGTGAAAATAAAATGACAGTAAATTTAATGCTGCTGGAGAAGAATGTATCAAATCTTATATTATTTAAAAATCAATGTTCTTTTTCTGGCTCTTGCTTGGCTCATATGTTTAAAAGTGAAGAGCTTTGCAGCAAGCCACCCCAGCCCCGACCCCCACACCATCAATGGGCTATGCTTCTGGGCCATCTGCCTATTTTTCCTGGCCATGATTTAAGATTTTCCTAATATTTGCTAACAAAATCGGAGTGTCATTTTCTTTCCATAACAGTCCCTTTTATTCCCCTGGAGATGGAAAGGGTCTCCGAGGTGTTTGATAAAAGTCTGATTGAGAAAGAACAAAAAGGAGGGCAAGGAGGGCGAGTGAAGTAACTCCCCTTAAGCTCAGTCCTTCCCACAAAGGCACCTTGGTTCTGCGCCCTAGTAACTTGATTTGCTGACTTATGGAGCAGCCAAACATGTCACAAAAACAAGCAGCAGTTTGTGTGTCTGGGATTTAAAACCAAAGCCCGCACAAATGATCAGAATGAGATGAATGGAGTTTGCTCATTCTGCTAATTTTTGGGTCTAATTGCTTTGCATCCATTTTGCATCTGGAGCAGTTTCAAAATGTTGACAGGGAGTAGGGCAGCAGGGAAAATGGACAGAATCTCCTGGTGTTTGTAGCAGTCAGTTGTTTCTATTCCGGGGCCAAAAAATCATTTGCTTGGGCAGGCTCTTTGTAACCCTTTCCTCACCAAACCTCCAGACTACAACGTGTAAGAAACATCCGTATCACTCAGGACTCAGACTTGGCCGGTGTTAATATTTTCCCACATTTGCTTCATATGTTTTGTAGTAGGAAACAAAGTGGCACAGATACAGCTGAAGGCCACTTTTTTGCCCTCCTTGACCCCATTTCTTCTCTTTTTCTCCAGAGATAATCACTATCCTGAGGCTTGGGTGTATCATTCTTATCCATGTTTTACACTTTTATAATATATAGATATATCCATAAATGGTAAGTATGTAGTCTGGAACATTTTAAGATCCATCATAAATGGTTTTATGCTCCACATTTCATTCTACAACTTGCTTTCCCCTTCACAATCAACAGTTCTTTTTTGATGTTTATACATCAAGAACAGGTAGCCCTAGTTTATTCATTTTCATTGCTGTGATGGAGGAAAACACCATGGTGAATTTACCCATTCTCTTTTTTGGTGAACATTTAGGTTCTCTGGTCTTACTACAAACAATTTCACAGGGAATGAGGTCAATTGCATTCCTAGACTCAATTCTTCACTGATTCATAGACTGATTCCTGTGATCACATTCTTTGTCAGGTGACTTTGCAATTACTCCCACTAAGGTTTATATTTCTGTTTGGCCATGTGACTTGCTTTGGCCAGTGCAATGTTAGCAGGCATGAAGTGACTGAAGCCTTGGAAAGTACCTGTACAATTGGTTTGGTGCCCTTGTGTTTCTGCCATTGCTGTGAGAAGAATGGACCTAGACCTAGGAGGTAGGTAATCCACATTGGTCAGATCTGGGCTGCCTGGCTGAGTCCAGCCTATACCAGCTGATTCCCAGGTGGGCATGAACTACCCCAGTTGACACGAATAGAACCACCTCACTCAGCTAGCTCTAGGCAGCTACCTCCAGCCAGCCTGCAGATGAATGAGCTCAGTAAACGTTTCTTCTTGAATGCCATTGAGATGTGGTGGCTGTTTGTTATGCAACCACGTCTGATGAATACAGTAAAGATCCTTGTAAATGAAAAAAAATTCTAAGGTTTTTACCTAGAGATGGAATTTCTGGGTTATGAGGGATGCACATTTTCAATTGCACTAGATATTACTAGATTTCTAAATTCCAAGGGTTTAGACTAATTTATACTTTGATCAGTGGTATATTTCATTTTCCCACATTCTTTTTTTTTTTAATTTAATCTTTATTGTATTTTTTCCCATTACCATTTAGTCCCCTTATACCCCCTCCCCTCAGCAATCACCACATTATTGTCCATGTCCATGAGTCCTTTTTCCTTTCTGCTCAATCCCTCCATCCCTAACCACCCCCCACTCTTTATCTTTTATACATTCTTACCAATATTTGTTATTTTGTATATCTTTTCTTGTTTTTTTTTGTTGCCCTACTTTCTAGTGAGGTTTACAGTCCCAGCTGAGCCTACTTTTCAATCATCCGGGGTCGGGCTCCTGATATGTGAGTCAAGAAGCCATCTTGGAAATAGATTCTCCAGCCCCAGCTCTCCTGGCCACCAGGCATTCTAGTCACTCCCTGTCACATGAGTTGTCCTAGCTGAGGCCCCAGATGCCATGGAGCAGAGAAGAGCTATCTTTCTTTGTCCTTTCTGAATTCACAACCTACAGAATCCATAAGCATGATCCAGTGGTACATCAGTACTCATCGTTAATTCATTCCGGAACTTGGGTGTCTGCTGAAACTAAACGATGAAGCGTTTTCTCCTGAGGGGCAGTGGCGTGATTCATATGAGTTCTAGCAAATGAGGGCTGAAACTTTGTTCTTATCAAAACGCAGCGAGTATAGGGTTTGACGAGTTCTGAAGCCGACGAGTACCAAAGTAGGACTATAAAATGGTTGTTGCTTTACACCACTAAGTTTTGGGGTGGCTTTTTATGCTGTAATATATAAAATGAACCCTGGCTCATCTCTGTCTGCTGCAGGATCCTGTTGCCCCACTACAGTGCAGGGTGGACCTCTGGCTGCCTCTGGCTGCTTGTGCACCCCCAGCTTGGCTCCTGGCTTACTGCTTTGAATTATTGTTTCATTTTCTTATTCAAGAAAATTGTTGTGTTTGGTTTTGATCTATGTCTTTTAAATATTCTTTTGATATATTACCTCTCATTGCTGTATGCCTGGAGTAGAGGTGGTAGGTTGCAAACCAAACTTACAATGCTGCCTTGTCTGGTTTGCCTTTTGAGTTAAAGATCTCATTAAGCATGTAGTCAATTCAGTCTCCTGGACCACATTCACACTTAGCTCATTCATTTACTCAGAATGTTAGTCAGCACCTACTGTGTGTAAGCACTTTTCTAGACACACTGGGGGATACCAAGACAAGTTAGACACATCCCTGCTGTCAAAGAGCTTATAGTTTGGTATGGAGGATAAGATGTACACAAATAACTATAGTATTACATCAACTTGTGATATTATGTGAGTAAAAAGATGGAGATACTGAAAATGTGCTATGACTCAAAGATGACAGATAACCTGGTCGGAGGTAGCATGGGAGCCAGACTGAGTCATGTGCTCTGAAGTGTCTGTGCTCCTTTGGAGAGTGCCACCTACCATGCTTTTACCCCCACCGTGTCTGTTACCACTGCATGGAGGACTCACACTGGTACCTCCGGTCTGAACTTCAACAAAGTCTATCTCAACAACTTCCTTCCTGTGGGCAAAGTCCCCACATTTTCTCAGCTGTGTGGAGGTGAAAATTGGAGTTGACTTGCATGCTTCCTCTTGCTTTCTCTTCCATTAGGAAGTTCTCATGTTCTGTCAAATGATTCTCAGACTGGCTCTTGCACGTACATATCCACGATCTCACGACCACTCTCCCAGTGCAGGCTTCTGTCAGCGTGTGCCTGTAATGCTGCCTGATGTATACACAGGTGGGCAAAAGTAGGTTTACAGTTGTGAGTATGTGAAATGCAGACTTTATTCTCATATTGTTTTCCAGATGAGCAACTGTGAACCTACTTTTGCCCACCCGGTATTTGGCACCGCTCACTCTGAGCTTTCACATTTCCAAGCCTTACTACACTCTTGGGCCAGATTCTTCTCCTTAAATGACACTTTTGTTATGCTTCTTCCTTGGCTTTAAAACCTTCAACACTTCCCTATTTTTTTATTGTATCTCATTTAAACTCCTGTACCTGGGCCCCCATACCCTCCGTAAACCAGCCACATCCTCAGCAGGGCATGCTGTTTCCTTGTAAATGTTGACATATCTCCTCATTGTCCTGGGCACTTACTCTCACACTGACTTTTCCTTGCTGCCCATTGTGCGGAAGTCCTTGTTCGTTATCACTACTTCTTAGGCACTTTCTTCAACAGTTTTTCTTATAACATTTCCTGTTATAAAATACTCCCAGTCCTTTAAATTTTTCAACTGAATAACTGGTAAAAGAAGCTGTCATGTGGGAAAATGTGGAAGGATGGCCAGCGATAGCGGAGCATGGTATAACCGTTAGGCGGTGTCTGTAAGCACCGTTGAAAGGAGATTGAGCAGGTGTTATTATCCCCATTTCCTAAATTGGTTGAGGTTCAGGGAACTTGGGTTTTTTATCCAAGGTCACAAAGCTATTCAGTATCCAAAAAAGGCCTAAACCCCATGTGTTCTCACTCTGAACCCAGAAAGATTTCTGTAACATAGCAGAGTTAGATGTTGTATTTATAGCCAATGGATAGAAATTTCCTCAGAATAGATTTCTGTTCAAAATGAGAAAAATCTTTTAACAATTAAAGATATGTAAGAACAGAATAAGTGGCTTTATTTTAAAAACGAGTTCTGCATGTGAGAAGCAAAGAGGAGATTGATGGAAAGAGTATTCCTGGTTGGAAGAGAGGTGTGACCTCTGTGGTCCTTTTGAAGGAGAAAACTCTGTGGCTGCCAGCTTGTCTGTAAGTGCTGCTTTTACCTGGCTCAGTGGAGTGGGGAAGGGCAGGAAGAGGAATAGGAGCTATTGTTTATTTAATAAGTATTATAGGTGACATCCTAAGAGATTAACATTTTCATTTAATCACAACAGCAACCCAGTGGAATAGGTTATTATCAACATCCTGAATTTGCTAACAAAACAAAACACCCCCCCATTCCCCCCCGCCACAATGCAAGGTTAAGAGAAGCTAATGAATTTGCCCAAGGCCACATAACTGAAAAGTGGAGAAAATGGGATTTAAGCCAAGTAGAGTGAGGGAGGAAAGTGAGGTCAGTATTTATTTCATTAGCTCCCTCCATGTGGGGGTCTCCAAGGCAGACTGCCTCTCTGGACCAAGGGGTTCCTGTCAGGCACCCTTCCCAACGTTCATTTTCTTTTTTATCACACCATGCTGCACATGGTGGGACCTACAAATGACTATTATCTGATTACCTGATGAGAGGACCAAATTAATAGAGGGAAAAAAAAATACCTTGAGAATTAAGCCAGTGTACTAGCAGGTCACATTAGTACCACTTTTGACCATGACTTATAGAGCAAGAGTAGATGTCCAGGAATATTTCACACAATGTATCCAATTCGACAGCAGTAAAGTATAATCATAAGAGATATTTAGAATCATTATGCTAGAGGTGTTCTTGACCAAACATGGAGATGTCAAAAGTAGCTTTAACTCTAAGTAATTGGAGTGTGCAGTAAGAGATATTATATATATACATACATAATATATATTATATATTATACAGTAAACCAGCAACTCATCTTTTTTGGTATTATTGTGGACTAGGTAGTTCTTAAATTACTTTCAAGAAACTCTAGTTTGAGTATAGATATGTGGAACTACTTAGAGATAATGTCAAACATCTGCTCTTCAAGGGTCTCTATGTATTTACATTCACTTGTCTGGAGGCATCCACCGGCGCCCGTCTTCAATCATGGCAGTGGGCTGCTTGGGCTGCGCAGAGCTGGAAGGTGCGCCTGGCCAGGTGGTTTGGTCTACCGTGATTACTTTTCCACTTGGAAAATATGGTATCCAAACTAGCTAGCCTGAGGGACATGGTGTTTTGATGGAAAATCCACTCATCTAAACTGATGCATCATCTAAAATGACCCATGTGTGACTTGAAGCAATTTTGTGTTTAAAACCAGTCCTTATGATTCTCTGGCTGGATGTCATCAGCTGATGTTTCTCACAGGAAACCCAAACTGGGTGGAATTTTATTACGGTCATACAAGGGCGAGAGGTGGTGGAGCAGAATCTCTGCCCATGTTATGGTACTGGAGCAGAGAAGAGAGGCGGCCAATGTAAAAATTTGTGAGTGAAAAGTTCTTTATGGTTTGCAAGTTGGAATTCCATGCATCATTCCAGATTCAATCCCCTACTGCATGAAGAGTATGAGCCGCTCTGGATGCATTTTAGCACAAAGTTGATTATGTGGTTAAATTTTAAGAGAACTAACGTTTTAGTCTGGCTTCTGACCTCAGGATTCTAGTTTTATGTTTTTAGTGTAGGCTCCAGGAAAACTATATGTGTGTGTGAGTGTGACTGGGTGTTAGAGTAAACTCTAGATCTTTAAAATGTCTCTGTCTACTCCTCCACATCCATTCTCTGTGCCTTGGGAGTCTGACCTGCGCTGAACACATTAGTAACAGGCTCCTTGCCCTCTGGCGTCCAGTTGGGTTAGGTCAACAGGAAGTACTAGAAGGAGACTGGAGGAAGCAGGTATTTATTCTGCTTGCTCCCTCCTTCTGGGGTCCCTGAAAACTGACGGGAGGCCTAAGCTCCTGTCACGGTGCCCTCTCCACCCAGTCCGCTCTGTCTCCCTGATTCCTCCCTCATCCCTTCAGGCCTGGGGAGGCGAGTCCAGCAGGTGCTGGCCTGGGTCCAGAGCGCTGAACTAGTCCTGTGCTTTTGCTGCTGCTGTTACTACCCACTTTATGAAATTCTTTGCAAATTACTTTTTTTAAACTTGTATTTCCTCTGCGTCCTGTGTGGCTTTAGCCCTTGAACCATCAAAATAAACAGAATGAAGGAAGGAAGGAGGGAGGAAGAGATAGGGGGAAGAAAGGGAGAAAGAAACCAGAACTCGGTGCTTTGTGGCATCTTTGTGAAGCTGCTAAAGCAGAGTAAGAGGTGTCTGTGAATGTGCCTCGGACAGCTTTGGAGGGCAGAGTCAGAGGCTCTGGGTGAGTGGGAGGCAGCATCAGGGTGTCTTGGAGTTGCCTTTGTACTTGATTGCACTAATTAACAGAGAGGTAAGTGCTGGTCACTTGATAATTGTCCTCCCCAGAGACTAACTTGTTCTGGAGGTGGATGCTATTGAATTTCTCTCAGGCTCTGTGCTTGTTCAATACCTGTGTGTCACACAGTCTGGAGGTTTATTGGGTACTAGGGGCCTGGGTTTTTTGTTTGTTCTTTTAATTATTGAGACAGTAGTCTTTCTCTTCTGGCTAAATTGTGTGTTCAGGGTTTAAACCCAATAGGCTAGGTATTTACTGAGTAATTCTGGAGGCAATACTCTCTGGAAGATCTTACTTAAGGGAAAAGATCCTTTTATTTCCTCTTGGAGCAGAAGATCTGTGAAATAAATTAGGTGAACATGGACAAAGCTGAGAAAAAAAATCCATTTAATAAAGCTATCTATTTGGGGTTCATGTCTTAGTGGTAATATTATTTCAAAATATATGTTTTTGCAATCAGTCTATAAATTTGGTGATTTATGGAATGGTTTATGCTAGGTAATTTGGTTTTTAAAGCATTGAAAAATTATTTAGGGCCCAATTGGTTCAAGGCTGATACCAGGCCAAAGAAACCCGCTCCTGATCAAGACAGACAAGAGTCCTGCCCTCAGAGGGCTCCCAGCTGGCAGACACATGACTGGCCAAGCAAAATCAACTGCCCCTACATGTAACGTGAAGTGAACAGCAGCAACTTTTATTGTATCTTAGCCCAAGTTCAATAGGTCTTACAGGATTTATCAAATACAGATTTTTATTCATCGTTCTTCTGTAGGAGTGGTTTTAACATTTCTCTTCTTCCTGCCTGAGCTTTATACTTTTGCCATCAAGCACTTTCATCTTCTGGATGGTTACTGTTGCAATAGCAACCTCAAGGCCATCCAGCTATACAGTTTGCATAAGATCCTTGCTACCCCTCTCTGGACTGCACACTTAGCGCTTGGAGATGTTAGTTCTTTTCTTTGAGTGAATGCTTCGTTTGTGAGTGCGTCCTGACTACAGCGCCAGGCAGCTAGGTGTCCAGGAAGGGCAACAACTTTGCAGTTGACAATGAGCCTTTAAGCCCTGGGGTCAGATTCCTCCTGTATGGTTTTCTTCTCTATCTTTCCGTGACCAGAGAGGCATTCTGCTTTGTCTTCAAAATGACTTTTCTGAGCCAGTTGTTCAAATCACATAGTGTTTTGTGACTTTGGAAGGAAATTTGAGCACCTGGACAAATGCTGGAAGAAAGAGAGTGCTTAAAGAATAACAACAAAATGCCCAGCTGACACGGTCTATGGTATGCAGCCAGCCACCAGTGTGTGATGGGTCCTCCCTTGTTAGATCGAACAAAGCAGGAAAAACTTGCTTTGTTTTTATCACTAATGAGATGTTTCTATACAGCTGGAGTCTTTTCGAAGATCTCAAAGAAACCACACTTTGTGAAAAATGCTATATCATATGTAATATCTGTACTTATTTTAAAAACAAGCCAAATTCTATTATCTTAAAGACACTGAAATCCACTCTGAATACTTGTCTGAAAACTCTTCTAACTTAGGAGTGACTCACAGTCCAGATGAAGTCCTGGAGTCTGCATAGCTCAATCTGACTGTCTGTAAACATCAACAAATGCTCTGGTCCCCATTAGAAGGCAGATAAAATTTTAAGTAGGCAAAGCATTATGTCCACTCTGAATTCTCCTTTCCCCTCGTTATCTGTAACTCTGTCCATTAAAAATTGAGTTCAGAAAAAATTTTCCCACGAAAGGAGAAGTGACTGACTGGATAGTTCAGACTTCTGCAGTTTGCACATTTCAGCTGGGTGCAGAGAGGTAAATCTCCAGACGAATGCGGGACATCAGAGAAGGAAACAGAGGACAGCGATCCTCTTGCACCAGCCGCAGCCTCGTGGGCTACATCCACTTGCACCATCCACGTGTACATGTGGGCGTGGCAGGTGGTAACAGTGGGCGGCAGCTGTAATTGTCATATATGCTAGTTTTAAAAGAACTGTGTTTCTCAGTCCTTCTGGGATAGGACACCAAGTTTTATGTTTGATTTAGATATTTTAGAATAAAGAGAAATGGAGTTGAAAACTTCCCAACTCTGCTTCCTATTTCAAGGTTATATCTGCATATGTACATATCATAAGGTAGCAAGTCTGGCTCATTTGTTTCTCCCTTTGAATAGAAAATAATGTCTGCCCATGGATGACAGAGAAAGAGATACCAAGAGACAAAGAGTGGAGACAGATAGCTTATGGTTACAAACACAGTCTCTAGAGCTGGACTGCCTAGGGTCAAATCTGACTCTTCTGGCATTAGCCGTGTGACCTTGAACAAGATAATTACTTCTCTGTGCTGTAGTTTCTATGCCTGTAAAATGGGGGAAATACTAGTACTGGCCTCAAATGGTTGTTGTGAGTTATTTATATGAAGTATTTAGAACATTGCCTGGCACATAAAAGTGTTATATGTATGAATAATAATAATAGTTTTAAAATGTTATTATTAGTGGGACCTCTTAGCTGTGAGAGTCCAACATTTAAATCACTCTTTCTATAAGGTTCCAAAAGTCCCAGCCCCCTGTCTCTTCTGCTGGACCCCCCTGGCTATACCCCCACCCTGGAGGAGCCCAGCTGCTCCACTCCTGATGCTGGAGCCAGTCATCTGGGCTACTACGAGCTCTCCCAAAGAAAATGTCACAGGGCAGCAGATCTGTGCCACCACACACTTACGGGTACCAATCTCTCCCAAAGGGTTCCTAACACTGAAAGGGTCAGGCCAGCTTTCTGACCCATCTGACTATGCATGGCTCAGTTATCCCAACTCACTTGATAGTGCTACCCCGTCGTTCACAATAGACATCTGGCACCAGCCACAATGACCAGTGGTTGGACTGACCTTCCTGCACCTGAGAACAGCCCAGCCCTTTACCTAACCCGTTGTCCTGACTCATATCCTGAAACCCTGAGGCAACAGTCGAGAACAAGAGACTAACCCCTCCCTCATCTCCCCAAGACCCTGCACATTTTCTTTTAAAAACCCCATTCTTGCCTGCTTCTGGCACTGCGGTCTGCCCAAACTCAGCCCACCTGTAGTGCAGCGTCAAGTAAAGTACTGGGATCGGATCATCGGCTCCTCCCACCTCTCTCTCGCTCGCATTTCTAATAAACATTACCCAGAAATTCGACCTCTGTTCTTCATTCCCTGCAAGAACTATGTCAAACCTTGTGCAGTCTCTTCCAGTGTCCAGCTCCCCATCTCCTTCCCTCATGCTCGGGTAATAATTGTGCTTCTCATTTCACAGGAAGAGGGAAGTGAGAATGAGATTCCCAATTCTGCCTGTCACTCCACAAACCCACCGACATCTCTTACACTGGGACAAATGCCCTTTTGGGATTGAACATGCCTTTTGGTGTTTCCTCTGTCTATCATTCTTTTTTCTCATGTTTCTGGTATGTCTTTTTCTACTGCTTCCTTCTCCTATCCACATCAGATAAGCTCAAGTCTCTTCACACACACACTCACTCCTTTGCTTAATTCCAGGCCACCTTTCAGCCAAGGCCCCAGCAACCTCACCCTTCTCTTATTCACATGCAAATTTTTAAAATAATTGTCTACATTTGCTGTTTCCATTTCTTCACCAAAAATAAGCATATACTTTATCTTTGGGAGTCCAGGTCACAGAGGCTTCTGTTGCTTAAATTCCCAATGTCCTACCCATTGTGAAATTTCAAGGATATTTTTTAGTTGTTGCCTTGGTCTCTTTTTTTCAGAAATTCTCTTTTCCTGCCTGCTGGCTCCCATCATCTGATTCTTCTTTGACCACTCTGACTGCTTCTTTCCACAAGTCTTTATAATCTCTCCCTTTCTACTCATTTCTTGAGTATCAGTGGTCTTGAGGGATCTTCTCTTGGTTGTCTGATCTCTTTCATCCTACACTCTGTGGACAATGTCCTCTCCTTGCTCCCTGCTACATGCTGATGGCACCCAAAGCTACCTCTCCAGTGCAGATCCCCTCTTAAGTTTATAGCCCATATACACAATTGTCTGCTAGACATCTGTATTTGAATGTCTCTCTGATACCATACATTTAACTTGCCAAATCATAACAAATCAACTTTTGTCTAAATCTACCTCTTTCTTTTAACCAAAATTTATTATTTCAGCAAACGACACTATCATTCACTCAGTGTCCAAACCAGAAACTTGGGGAGGTTACCTCCGTTTCCTTCATTCTCCATTTATCAATTACATTTTATCTTCCTTCTATCTCCTCAATGTTTCTTAAATCTATTCCCTTCCCTCAGTCCACTTCTTTCTGCTTTACTTGGCCTTTCTTTCTTACCTGAGTTACAGCACTGTCTCAGACTTGGTCTTCCTTTCTATGCCCCATACTATATAACCTTGAATGATCTTTAAATATGCAAAGCCAATCATGGGACTCTTGCTTAAAATCCTGTATTAATTTTCCATCGCCTTTAGGATTCATGCCAACTCCTATGCAGTCCTCTAGTTTGGGCCTTCCAGGATTCAGCCCCTGCCAGGCTCCCAGCCTCCTCTTGTCACTTTGCCCTTGAACTCTGCCATGCAGGCCTACAGACTGTCTCAGGCTTTGCAGATATACCTTGTTCATGCTCACTCTCTTTTACCCTCTGAATTTTTTTCTGACAAATATTTTTGATCCTTCAGGTGTCTAACCACGAGACTATAAGTTGTTTGTTTGTTTTATGAGGATAGGGACCATTTTCCCCTTTCACCTCTGTACCAACTTTTAGCACAGTGCCAGACATATAGGAGGTACTCAAATACTTATTGAATGAGAAATGAATAAACACACTTAAGAATTCTGGTGCCTCATCTTTTCATTTGTCTTTGGTATCTCACATCATGTCAGGAGCTACATCCATTCCCCTATTCCTGTCTCAAAATACCATTTCTCTGCCCACAACTTTTCACACTTTTTACTTTATTTTAAATTTTTTATCTTTCTTGTCATCCGGAAATTGCAAATTACCAATGACCAGTTTATGGATCAAATATGGCGGATAAATTTTGTTTGGTCTTCACAATATTTTATAATTTGAATTAGTTGCCACCATTTAAAATTATGGAGGTTTCACATAATAATTCAGAGGCTTTCCTGTGACCAAAATGAGAAAAAAAATCCAAAGATCTCACTACAGTCTACCAGCGTTCCCACATGGCCATAACCCATTGGATGTTGGATAACAGTTGCTCTCTTTAAAAGGCAGATAGCTTCTAGTTTATCTTAGTCAAATCAGACCCAACTCAAAACCAGTTTCCTTTGTAACACCAGTAGTTCTCGTGGGCATTGAGTTTGCAACACCTGGTCTGGATTTGCTCCCAACAGTGGGTTCCTCGGGCAAGAAATTCGATCTCAGTCATATCTGTGGAGTTCCCAAACATGCACAGGAAGGCCTGGGATTTCTGTGCTGGAGTGGCTCCCAGAGCCTGGGGGCAACATCATTGCTGCCTTCCCCAGCGTGCTGTGGGTGACAGAGAAGGGCCTCACAGGGTCCTCTCTATGGACTAAAGACTCAGTGACAGAGACCCGAGCCACAGCACTTGTATTCCCAGTTTCCATAAGCACACCACAGCCATTGCACCTCCCAGACCCCTTCCCTGCCGGGTCCTGTATGTACTGAGGGCACATCTCTGCCGCTCTTGAGAAACTCCAAACTACCGTTCCCTTTCAGTGATGGGAAAGCTGCCTCTGGGGGTTAAACCAGGTCCCCACATTAACTCAGAACCCCAGTCCCAGCTCTCTGGCACAATCTGATTTAGCACCTTTCATGTGTGCTGGGAACAGGAAAGATGTGGGAGATCCAGAAGGGAAATCCAAACCTTTCAGAGACATGAATCTGGCACCATGGTAGTCTATACTTTCCTCTTCCCTGGTGAACTTATTGTAGCAAAAAAGTTAGAAAATTAGACACCCATCAGACTTTTCTCAGTGTCTCGCCCTGTTACAGCTGTTATTTCAGGGCCCGTGTGTTATCTTCCCTACAGGACTGCACATTTCTCAAGGATCAGGCTGCTGTCATTCATCATTTTCATCCCCAATATTTAGTAGAGGTTCTGCCATATAATATTTGCTCAATAAATATTATTTCAATAAATGAATGAATTATAGGCCAATATTCTGAATCTCTTACGTTAACACTTAGTGGAATGTGATCCCTAATGCAGTTATTTTCAAAGACCACTTTCAAAAATAGCACAGCTCTGTAGAAATCTGGGGATCTACAGAGACTAGCAGTTCAATTTATCCCATTTGAGGTAACCCCTCCCTTCAAACATTTATCAGTGATAACAAGAGATTCCATTTCTGAGTAATTGTTTCTTTTTCAGTGAGTCAAGGTCAGGATATTTTCAAAGCTATCATTCTGGTCTAGACACCCTGATTTCTGTCATTTAAGATTATCCTGGAAGTAGTGACTGCACATTTCTTCCTTGGGGGGTAAAATTCATTTGGTAGTCTAGACATTCTTTGTTTGCTCTGGATGAAAGTTCACATTTCTCTGTCACACAAGTTACACGGACAGGTAAATTAAAACAAGTTTTGCACTGTGATTTCCCATTAATCATGATTATCAATTCATGAATTCCTGATAAGCCTGTTTGGTTAAATGTGATCTTTCACCTCCATGTTTAGCAGTTGAATTAACGATAATTACATGCATTATGCCACTTGTGACAGTATTTGAGCTGATTAGCTCGGAGAGGACTGATTAGGTGAAGGCTATAGTAGTATAAAAGTGTGCATTAGAATAGTCTATGTAGATGAGCTTGTGGCGATATTGCATATGACACGAAACTAAAAGAACAGATTTTTATTCAAATTAGAGATTCTCTTAATTATACGCCATAAGCCTCAGGGTGCATGACAGTCCCTGAAAGACTATGTAAATTCAGCCTCATATTTTTATCAACTACCCATCATGACACTCCTGCTCTCTGCTGAAGCAAAAAGAGAAGGCCTATACAGAAAGTTCGGGCAGGTGGGATAAAAATGCACCGCCAAGGACACAGAACAAAGCACTCTCGTGTGTGCATCCCCATCACAAGGCCCACACTGCCGCCTTCCAGTCCATCTGCTGCCAAGCCCTAGGAGATGCCGCTTGTTTTGATAAAGGTCTTACAGAGACCCCCAGACTGTCCCACAACACGTAAAGCCTCTTGTCTTATCTTCAGGCAACCCCTCCCTTCCCCACACGCTTTCCTTCTTATTAGCTTTTGATGTGTGATGATATCTCACTCAGCTTTGGGGTCCCAGTTTGCTTTATATTTTTCCTTTTGATTTGCTCATCACCGATAATTGGATCATAATTGTTTCTGGCCGCCTCTGTGTGTGCATTCTGCTTGGTTTCTGTATGTTGCAATTACCTGATATAATCTGGGCTTCTAATTTTACTAGAGAGCATAAAGCATCCATAGTAGCTACTCTGAAAAGTAATAAAATAAACACAATTGTACCCTACCATACTTTCTCTTGACAAACCTTCCATTTAGCAGCATATTTTAATACATCGTTTCTTTAGCACTTTCGGCAGCGGAGATAAAGCAAAGCAGTGATGTGCTGGTGTGATGGTGACTGGGGACTTTTGAATTATCTCAGCCTAGACAACTCAGGACATTTATAGAGGATGTTATAAGAAAATGTGATTTTTCTTGGAAAACCATTGTGTGGAGAACTTTTAGCAAAAAGTGACCAAATCGTACCAAAAAATGGCCTAATAAAAATACTAAGTAACCTTTTTGTTGTTTGTTTATTTGACCACAGATATGTATTTTTAAGTTGTTTTTTTCTAAGAACATATATTTTCTAATTTATACCTTTTCTTGTACTGCAACTGAAACATTATAAATATATGCAGCTTAATAAAAACATCTGGGGCACAGGTCAAAAAATGTAGTTATTATGACTTTCAAAGGAGACTATTTAATTTTTCTACAAGGATCATATATGGGCTCAGGATATAGCCTCGGTCAAGAGGTGCATGAACTAGGTGAGCCCAAACTTAGTTTTGCTCACATTATCGTGGGACTGCCCATTCAATGCAATGCCCTGTGACCTCAGCTTTTCCATCTATAAAATAAAAATGAAACTTACCACATGTAGAAGGTAGGATAATATCCCCCTAAAAATGTCCACAACCTAACCCCAGAAACCTATGGATACATTACCCTATGTGACAAAAGGGGCTTTGCAGTGGTGATTACGGCTACGGACCTGGACATGGCAGAACTCCCTGAATTGTTTGGTGGGCCCAGTGTAATCACAGAAGTCCTTAAAGGGAGGGAAACTTTCCTGGGTGGGTTAGAGAGAAAAGATGTGAGAAGAAGGAAGGATGTGGGGCATGAGAGGGACTCAGCCTACCACTTGTTAACTTTAAAGATGGAGGAAAGGGGCCACAAGCTGAGAAATGTGGGTGGCCTGTAGGAGCTGGGAATGACTCTCCTCTGACAGGCAGCAAGGACATGGTCCTCATTTCTGAATCCCCATTGCTGAGTTCTGCCCATAACACCAATAAGCAAGGAAATAAATTCTCCTCTAGAGCCTCTAGAAAGGACTACAGCCTTCTCACGCCTTGATTCAGCCCAGTGAAACCCAATACACGTCTGACCTATGGAGCTATAAGATAATACATCTTCTTATAAACCACTAACTGTGTGGCAATTGTTACAGCATTTAACAATAATAAGGAACGAACACACCGTGGGGATTAGGAAGATCTCAGCCTTTTCGTATTTTTCTTCCCCATGCTGTTTCCCCAAAATGGAGTGTTCTAGGGTTGCCCACACAGTTACCCATTACCTTTCTGAACAGCGTCCTGGGGTAGTTTGGTTTTTCGGAACTTTGTGAGGAGGAAGTAAGTGAGAGTGGACAGGGGAAGGATTAGAAGGGGCCAAAGCCTCATAGACGATTCTTGCTCAAAAGGTGCTAAGTTCACCTTGAGGGTTGGTAGGTTAGGTGGCTGGGACCAGTGTGGGAAAGTGGAGGGAAGAGCGGATGTCTAGGGGGTGACAGGGTGCAGGCCTCAGAGGCCCAAAAGGAGATGAGTGGGAGGGGAAACAAGAGAGAGAGGATTTTTCTGAGGTCGTATTCATAACTCAGACCATGTTTTTCAGAAACATGGGTAAAGGTGGAAATTCTTACTTAGATTCCACTTCCTCAAAAACAATTCCATTCTGGACTGAGCCAAAGGCCCGTGACCAACATGTTATAAGGACGCATGAAGTAACTAAAATGAAAATGAATTAATGTTCATACAAAAGAAGATATCTAAGATCTAGCTCAAATTGGTACTTTCTGGTAACTTTTTGATAGATTTCAAAGGACAAATAGGTAGATAGATAGGTAGATGATAGATAGGTAGATGGATGAGGTTAACTGAGACCACACTAAGGCTCTTTTTCTACACCAGCATCTACATCATCATAGATAGAACATTTTGCTTCAGCAACTAAAACTCCAGCTTGACTACAGGTGGTAGGGACACACTGCGATGTACAGATCGGTATTTCAGAAATGTGCCCTCGAAACCTATGTGATCCTATTAAGCAATGTCACCCAAATAAACTTAATGAAAACTTTTTAAAAATGAAAATAAAATGATGTTTTGACCTCCTTGAATAGGATTGTTGTTAGACCTGGGCTCAAATGTCAGCTCCCCCTCTTACTCTCTGTGTGGTTTCATTGATGAAGTTAATCTTTCTCAGTCATAGTTACCTTGCATGAAAAATGAAGACGATAATATTCGTCTTTCAATGTTATTGTGAAAATTAGATACAACATTTGAAAAGTGCCTAGCAGAGTTCTTGGTACATGGTAATACACATTTAATGTGCAGTAGCTACTGCTATGATTGGGAGACTGGAGGGTATTACTGCAATAATTCCAGCCAGGATATGAAAGAGGACACATGGATGACAGTCGGTAAGACCCAATAGCAATTTCCTTCGGAATTGTTGACATAAATAAATGCAAGTGCCCTTGATTGTACATTTTCCAACAACTTTAGTTAATTGTGGTTTCATTTCTAAAACTCTATTCTCAACTCCTGGACTTGCACAAGTGAAAATTATGTAGCATAAAATTTAGAGTAAATGAAAGCAATATAGAATCCCAGTATTTGCTTCTCAGCACGTTACAATCTTAACTAACAGAATGCCCTTGGCTTGTAATCAAACTTTCTTTCCTTGATTTCCTCCCTATTTATGAGAATTCAGATTAAAGCCTTGGCTGTAACACAGACCTTGGTCAAAATTGAGAAGTGTTAAATTTCATATTTGTCATTTTTTTTCTCTCTAGTGTAATACTCAATCAACTATCAAGGCCTGTCTTCAAGCTGCAGTCTGTTGTGGGAGTGTCTGCTGCCACCACTGTGTTCTGCCCATGTGCCTTCTCTTTCAGAGTCTGGGGAACTCAGCAGTTGAGGTCTGTTTAACACGACGATTTCTTTTGAATACTGCTTGGACAGACACTGTCTACTTTTAAGTTGCTCTTCTTTGTTCATTGTTCATATATGATATACTAGTTATAGCCACAGTAATGCTATGTACCAAAAACTTCAAAACCTCTATGGCTTATAACAGAAATGATTATTTTCACACTCACATGAGCCTGCAAGTAGATTGCAGTTCAGTTGCTCTAAGCTGGGAGGCTCTGCTCCAGCTGCAGGTCTGTTGGGCTCAGCTCCAGGCTGTGGGTTGACTCTAGGTCTGCTCCCTCTGGGGACCTCCTCCTTGGACTAGTGAATACATGGGGAATGTTCTTCTCATGGTGAAGAGTTGGCGTACAAACTGAACCACACAAGTATACTTAAAGTCTCCATTCACAAACATTTCACTAACCAAAGCAAGTCACATGGCCAACCCTGACATCAGTGGAATGAGGAAGACTATTCCACCCCTTCCTGGGAGAGCACTGCAAAGTTCATGGCAAAGGTATGGGTGGGTTAGGTTAAACCACTTGAAATTGTTGATATTTAACCATTTTTTACTTAACCAAAAATGGCCATTATATATAGTTTGACCAAGGAAATGAAAAAATTGGAAGAAATAATCCAATCAACCACAGATGGCTAATCAATAGACTTTTCTCATTAATATACTGACCTTCAGAATTGATACATTCTTTCGTTAAATACGTTAAAACCTTCATATGTTCAATTGGATTGCAGTATGTTTACTTGAGAACTTTTTAATCTTTCTTTTTATTTATTTTTACAATCTAGAGGTCTTTAAAATATTCATAAAGTTGTGCAACTATCAACAAATCTAATTTCAGAACAATGTCATCACCTCTGAATGAAACCCAGTACAAATTAGCTATTGCTCTACATTTCCCTTCCCTTCCCTTCCCGTTCCCAGAAACCACCAGTCTCTTTCTGTCTGTATGGACTTGCTTCCTCTGGACATTTCATGCCAATGGAATCATACAATATGTGACCTTCTGTGACAGGTTTCTTTCGCTTAGCATAAAGTTTTCAAAGTTCATTCATGGGGCAGCGTGATCAGCACTTATTCTTTTTTTGTAGTTAAATAATATCCCATGGTATGCATATACTATATTTTGTTTATTCACTTATCAACTGATGGATACTTAGAATGATTCCATTTTTTGGCTATTCTGAATAATGCTGCCATGAACATTTATGTACATGTTTTTATATGTACAAATGTTTTCAATGTTCTTGCATATATACATGGTGGAATTATGTTTAACATCTTGAAAAACTGGCAAACTGTTTTTGAAAGTGACTATACTATTTTATGATTCCACTGGTAATGTATGGATTCCAGTTTCTCCACATCCTTACTAATACTTGTTATTGTCTGTCTTTTTAATTTTAGCCATTCTAGTGGGTGTGAAGTGGTAGTATCTCATTGTGGTTTTAACTCACATTTTCCTAATGACTAACGATATTGAGAGCATCTTTCTATGTAGTTATTGGCCATTTGTATATCTTCTTTGAAGAAATGTTTATTTAAATCTTTTGTCTATTTTTTATTTTTTAATTTTTTAAATATATTTTATTGATTATGCTATTATAGTTGTCCCATTTTTTTTCTCCCCTTTATTCCCC
>VMDR010010534.1:0-30586 GCA_007922815.1 Macrotus californicus | reverse complement strand
TAACTTCGGCACTCACATACTATCTCCTACTTATTCCTCATATCTATTTTTTGAGCTAATTCAGCTTTGTTTTCTCTAAGAAACCTGTAAGTTATGGGAATATCTTAGTATATTCTTCTGAAAACTGTGGCAATTTTTCTGATATGTTTGTCCTTATGTATTCTGTGTCTTTTATCCTATTTTTGAATGATATGTATTTTTATATCTTATATTACTTATTTTCTAATCATTGCTAATTTTGGATAGGGCATTTCTCTTTGAAATAGGTGTTCCTGAATTCGATGCTGGAAAGTGGGGGAGGGAGAGGACAGTGAGTAGTCAGTGCCTTCAGTGAGGGTTTGCTCCCTCAGACCCCGAATTCTGCACCCCCTGCCCTGACAGGGCCCCCACGGTCAGTCTTGTGCCCTCTCTCTGTTCGAGCAGATAAGTGGTTGACGTCACTGACAACGAAACTTCTAAAATGTTGCAGGCTGTTTTTTCACCTGCCAGCTGCTCGAGTTTTTCTAACCTGTGCATCAGATGTGAGTGAGAAGCTGGCAGAAAATGTGAGGCTGCAGGCTTCGTGTTTCCCAGCAGGCTTCGCGTTTCCCAGCTGTTGCAGAATGGAGTAGAGATGGCCCAGAGTGCACATGCGTGGGGACAACAGAAAACGTTTGCACAACAATATGAACCCGGAAGGGGTCAGGAGCTGTGTTTGAGTCCTCTTCTGTATTTCTCAGTTTTGATCCCATAACATTGAATTTGGTAGGTAATTTCCATGCACTCAACTGCAGGAAATAATGTGTTCACTTACAATGAGGAAATTCTAATTATATACTTTTTTCTGATTATATGCTTAACCATATATTTGGGTACAATGTGACTATGTCATTTGTTAACATTTTAGTAGTAATGTGACCTTATAACCACAGTTTTAAGAGAGTTACTATCATCCACGGGTAAGTCAGAAAGCCAACCAGAATAGAATTTAGAAACTGACATAAGAAATATAAAAGAATTTAAAGTAGACTCAGCTTTTTATGTTTTCTTTCACCTTTATTTCTTTAACTATAAATTCACTAGTTTCTTTCCCATATGAATAGAAAACCATATCTAATATTGACCTTAGTCATATCTTTCAAACATCTTAGAAAAGAGGGAACGTAATAACTTTTTAACTGTTATAAAACATGTGTTCCATGATGCTTTTGCTCTGTCTTTTAAAATGTGAGAAACTTTATCTAGAATGGCTTCAGAAAGATCTACATTTTCTGTACACACACATGGAACAAGTTAGAATTAGCCCTAACGCATCCAGGGTTAATTTTCCAGGGGCCCATCGCTGTTCCTGAAGACCCAGACACCCGGGTGCCCAGTCTACCAAGCATCATCCGGGAGTCACGTGATTTAACTGCCACATGGTGACAGCTGCCACGATGCAGGCGACTTGAGAGCCCGTTACATCTCGTGTCGATGTAAATCTCCTCTTCTGTGTGTCCTGGGTGCGCAATAACATTGAAGTTGGTGGAGACTGTGCATGAGAGATTAGAAGGAAGGGGTGGCAGTTCGCACTCACTCAGCCGATAAAACACATGGATTTGCCAGGATTGAGAACCACAGTGACAGACGGAGGTCAGGAGTGCGCTTGTCGTAGCATCAGGACTATAAGTCATGTCGTCTTATGGTTGGCTGCTTCTCCTCCCATTTGTCATGTGTACAGCAACGTTGTAGAGCCCTGCCTTGTTCTTCCTCTCATGTGAGATTTAAGTGCAGAAATTGAGTTTTCCCACGTAGTCCAGGTCTCAGTGCCAAAGACATTTCTATTATTGATATGGAGCCTTTCAATATGAATGACACCTTAGTGGCAGCAACAGAGATCAATGAACTTTTGCTTTTTATTTTTTAAATATTTTATTTATTATTTTTAGAGAGAAGGGAAGGGAGGGAGAAAGAGAGGGAGAGAAACATCAATGTGTGGTTGCCTCTCATGCTCCCCCTACTGGAGACCTGGCCCACAACCCAGGCATGTGCCCTGACTGAGAATCGAACCAGTGACCCTTTCCTTCGCAGGCCTGCACTTAATCCACTGAGCTACAGCAGCCCAGGCTGCCTTTTATTCTTTAACATCTTAGTAATTTAGCATAACATCTTAGTGTTATTTAGCTCTAAGCTTCTAAGATGCAAGTATCTTTTCTGTGTTTAAGTAACCAATCCTGATTTATATTCTTTGTAATTCCTAACTAGTGGCCTCAATAACAGAAGCTCAAATAAGCACAGGGAAAAAAGGATTCTGAACTTTTCAGAAAGGTACTGACTTGCATTATTTTAAGGTGGAACAGTTTTGAAGAATCCATTGCATTTCACTTGTTCTCTGGGACTCTTTTATTCCCTAGATAATAAAAAGAATTTTTTAAAAAGTGAGCTAAACAATGTTCTCCAAATATATTTATCATTCAGTTAACCAGAAATATCTGTTATTTAGCATTTTATTTACTTTTACATTGAGTGACTGCTAAGGACTCTACTAAAGTCTTGAAAAGCTGACAGATTCTTTAAGATCTTCTGAATCTGTCAAGGATCAGTTATAAGCTACCTGACTTTAGTGTTCGAAATGCGCTTTTGTATTTCAATACAAGACAGAAGATGAAGGAAGCTGCAGGCCATGTGACCTGGGAGATGGTTCAACTTCAACCTCTAATGCCCAGTTTCCATCCACTCATTCAGTATTTTAAAAAGAAGCACCCCAATGCACCAGTTATTCTCAATGCATCTGCTCACATAGCATCCAGTAGAACAGACCGCATCAGTAATATGGTGTTTAGTAGACAAATAAATGTCTTACTGATGAACAGGGACATTGAATTAGCTCATTCCCTATAATACTTTGGATTGAACCATGCCATTTTGTACATACATTTATATGTATGCCTTTTTGTATGTATGTATTTCTTTTCTTATTCTTTTTTAAATTCTATTTTATTGATTATGTTATTACAGTTTTCCCAATTTTTCCCTATTTGCCCTCTTCCACCCAGCACCCCCACTCCCTCAGGCAATCCCCACACCATTGTTCATGTCCATGGGCCATGTGTATAAGTTCTGTGGCTACTCCATTTCCTGTACTGTAGTTTACTTCCCCGTGACTATTCTGTAACTGCCAATTTGCACTTCCCAATCCCTTCACCTCTTCACCCATTCCCCCACACCCCTTTCCTACCTGGCAACCATCAAAATGTGCCCTGCAACCATGATTCTATCTCTGTTCTTCTTGTTGGTTTAGTTTGGTTTTTAGATTCAGTTCTTGATAAATATGTGTTTATTGCCATTTTATTGTTCATAGTTTTGATCATCTTCTTTTTCTTAAATGAGTCTCTTTAACATTTCGTGTAATAATGGTTTGGTGATGATGAACTCCTTTAGCTTTTTCTTGTCTGAGAAGCTCTTTATCTGCCTTTCGATTCTAAATGATAGCTTTGCTGGGTAGAGCAATATTGGCTATAGGTCCCTGCTTTTCATGACTTTGAATAATTCTTACAATTCCTTCTAGCCTAGAAAGTTTCTTTTAAGAAATCAGCTGGCAGTCTTATGGGAACTCCCCTGTACGTAACTAACTTTTTCTCTTGCTGCTTTTAAGATTCTCTCTTTCTCTTTAACCTTTGGCATTTTAATTAGGATGTGTCTTGGAGTGGGCCTCTTTGCATCTATCTTGCTTGGGACTCTCTGTACATCCTGGACTTGCATGTCTATTTCCTTCACCAAATTAGAGAAGTTTCCTTTCATTATTTTTTCAAATAGATTTCCAATTCCTTTGCTTATTCGTAATAATTTATAAAATTCACTCACATTCAGGACATTGTATCTTTTTGTTCTAAACCTCAGCGTTCCCAGAAAACCAAACATTAGACACCAGACCTTCCTTTTTGTTGTAAAGAAGAAGTTGAAAGGTTATGTTCTGTGGCTTCCTATTTGAGGAGCATTTCACTTTGCTTGGTACCTATCACCCACTCCAGCTCAGCAGAGTGCCAAGCTGCTCCTATTGTTGCCAAGGTGCACTAACTATCATCCAGATGACAAGGAAACACCTAAGGTTTCATACAATGCCCTCTCCTATGCTCCTCAGGGTCCCCCAGCTGTCGTGGAGCATGCAGCAGTGGCTTATGAGACCAGGTCCTTGCCCCACTGCTGCTCCCTCAGACCTATCCTTGGCCTTGGGAGGAAGATGATATACCCATATTTAAGCTACTGTGATTTGAATTTTTTAAAAAACATCTGTTTTCACCAGCTCTGCTGTGGCTAAAACTCTTAGGAAATCCATGAGTGGTACTAAAACTCTCCTGTCCTTTCTAAATGAAGTGCTTTCCAGGAGATGGCTGGGCTTTGTGACTTGCTGAGCGGTCCAGTCCTGGAATTTCAGGAGCAGAACGGTGGTCTGCTGCCTTTACATTACGAGTGGCTCCTGATGGCGAACATGTGTTCTCCGCACCACCGCCCCCGACGGCCACAGCTGTGCTCTGACTCTTGTCTTCACTGTGAAGATCTCTGTGAACGCACCTGCCTGTGTCTCTTGGTGACACACCTTGTCCAGCTCCATCTTCTCTGTGACCTTGGTGCCAAGGTTCCGACTGAATAACACCCATGGCAGGTGATCAGCATAAGTAGGTGCTTGCAAGCTGCCCTACCGACGTGGGCAGGACCGGGTGTGATGAAGGGCCACCGTTCCTCCATGTGGCCCGCCCAGTGCCCCAGCACACACCTTCTCAAGATAAAGATCAAGCTCCGAGGACACTCGGTGGTAGCTCACTGAAAAGAAAATTCAGTTCTCTCTATAAATGAAAACTCAATTAAATCAGACAAAAAGCTAACAAAATACTGAAAACAATATGGGTTATGAGAGTGAATTTAGGGAAAAGTTTACAATTTTCTCCCAGGGAAGTCAATGTGGGTTAGGTGTGATGTCACGGCAAATGAAATACTTAAAAGAAATATTAGAATTAATAGTGTCCCTGAAAGTAAAAAATATATGATGACTATCTTTCCTGGTTTTTAAAAATGAGATTTGAAGCTGAGTAGACTCGAACTGTTTAAAAGCAAGCAGTGCTTAAAGACATGCACACATAGGCACATCTAATCTATATTCAATAAGAGTTTCACACACTTATGAGATGCTAATGCTGTGCCAGGTGTTGGCAGTTTAAAGACGGAAAGACTTGGCCATTGATTTCAGCAAGTGCACAGTCCATCCAAGGGACACAGGTACATAGAGAGATAAGAGCAATGCTTTCTAAAAAGTAGGGCTGGGGCCAGAGAGGCTAAAAAAGCCCTTGCCTTGGGCATAAAATTAAAGCAATAGTTTTCAAAAGCAAAATAGATGCAAAAGTTCCATGATGATGAAAATATCCATATTTTAAATAAAGCAAGATCATTATGACTGATTTTTGCTTTTGCCTCCAGCTCCAATACAGCTTGGCATGATAGTGACGAAAAGTGCAAGCCTAGGACTGGCGTGGGGCCAAAGGGGTTCTAAGGAAGGAATATCGAAAACTGTTCATAGTGAGAGCAAAATATGATCCGTGAAAGTGTCCCCAGGGAAGCAGGAGAGCCATGTGAATGATGAGCCTGAGTTAGCTTGATAAAGATGGGAAGTGGACAGGCATGATAAAATAGAGCAGCGTTCCGTACAGATGTCTGTAAAAACGCAGTGAGTTTTGTTTTTAACATCTGGAACTTCTACCTTTGCAATTCAAGCTTGCATTAATTATAAGAATAAAAATAGGATACCTTGCTATTTCTTTACAGTTGAAATAAGCAGACGGTCTCAGCGACATGTAGATCTGCGAGTACATTAATGAATCTTATTTTCTATGAGTTGCTGCCATACATGTTTTTCCTTTTTGAATTTGCATAATTGTATTTTCCTTCATCTGTAACCCTTTTGCTCCAACAGACCCTGAGTTTCTGATTTCTCTATTTCTGTTAGTGTATGAACACACATAGATTGAGTTTAACTGAGTCTGGGGTTAAATACCTAGGCAATTTTGGGGCTTGTAAATGTAGAATTAATTGTCTTCAGACTGATATAAACCGATGGTCATTGACTATGATGTTGGAAAAGTGAAAGATTTAGCAGGACACATAGATTTTGCCATTTTCTTGAGGACATAAAATGGTGTAATTTATAGCACATTCATCTGAATTGCTCTGGTATATAATTGCTATTAATCGAACTTTGAAAATACTTTTTTCATTTGTCAATAAAATAATTTTATAATTCCAGGCCCTAAGAACCTTGACAAACTGTTGAATACAGTCATAGTAAAAGAACATTTTCCACTTTTGACTTCTTTTTTTTTTAAGATTTTATTTATTTATTTTTAGAGAGATGGAAGGGAGAGAGAAAGAGAGGAAGAGAAACATCAATGTGTGGTTGCCTCTCACATAGCCCCCAACTGGGAACCTGGCCCCCAACCCAGGCATGTGCCCTGACTGGGAATCGAACCAGTGACCCTTTAGTTCACAGGCCCATGCTCAATCCACTGAGCCACACCAGCTCAGCTCCACTCTTGACTTCTTAGTCTCCAATTAACAACCAAAACATTATGTCATTATGGGGTTTTGCTTCACCTTTGTGTGATTTGTGTTGGGAAGGCGAGGTGCAGAAGATCTTGTTGAGTGACAATAAAAGAACAATTTAGTTGCTTAAAGAATATAGAAAATAGTTAATTTCATTAAATGAGTAAAGTCACAACTGGAAGGCTTGGGAAGAGAACAGTCTGTAAGTGAGTGGACTAAGGAGGATACACAGCTCTCAGGATGCAGGAAGAGCGTGGCATGTTTCCATTTCCATTCACACAATCTGGCAGAGACAGCTGGGTTTGGCTAATATTTAATACACAGATTGATTTTCTCACACTCCAGCATCAACTGGAGAATCTGTGGCATATTCAAGGAAGACCGCAACTTCTGTAATTCGGAAATACAAGCCACAGCACCCTCATCTGTGGTCCCTGTTTGGCAAAACATTGAAACATATTTGTTGCCAGTTAAGCAGATTGGTAGATTACGTTATCTAGTTTTAACTAGAACTGATCCCCAGAAAACAAAGAAGTGGCTTAAATAAATTCTTGAAAAGAAAACTAGGATGTAAAGGATACTGATACCGTGATTTCTTGAAGGTGATGTTTTTACTGCTAGTCTAAACTCTTCTCAGCCACATTACTTGGAAACTAGGATGGTGGACCAATCAGATTTGACAACATCAGCCACAATTCAAAATATTAGAAATGTTTTTGCCAATGTAAATTTATAACCACCATAGATACTGGTAAACTTGTTCCAAGAATATATTTTCTGTTTTATAAATTGCGCCCTTGTGATTATGTCTTTTTCGGTGATAATCATTATGCATCACATATCAAATAAACTGAACTTCAAACTAGATTTTTTAATTGCTGTATCTCAAAGTATTTAAATAAGATTTTCCCAAGGGGAATATTGAATCACATTGTTTTTACTAAAATAGGGTGAATAATCTTTTTTAGTGAGATCAAAATATTTGCTACTATAAAAATTAAAATATATCTTATAATGTGCTATATTTATTCTAGCCCTTACTAAATCTTTCTGTATGCTTTTTGATATGCACGTTATTAATACAACAATAGTATATAATTTATAAATAACTATATACTGGGGTAAATAAAAAACTCTTAAAAATTTATATTGGTTCATGATTGATCACATCCCTGGCCAAGTAGCTCAGTTATTTAGAGCATTGTCCCGATACGCCAAGGCTGTGGGTTTGATCCCCAGTCAGGGCACATAGAAGAAGGAACCAATGAGCGCATGAATAAGCGGAACAACAAGTCAGTGTTTCTTTCTCCCATTCCCTTCCTCTCTCTTTCAAATCAATCAGTCAGTACAATAAATAAAATGAGACCCAAAAAATGTCTAGGGAAAAATTGCCCCTATGCATTTATTTGAGGTGACTTAGAAGCGTGGTTAGATAGAACAGGACAAACCTGTTTTAATTGCAACATCTGAATGGATTCTTGACAAGTCTATTGCCCGGCTGGGTCTAGGACAAAATAGAAGCCAGAACAATTGGAAGATCTGCCCACACAGAAGGGCAGTGTGCTGAGACAAGAGCTAGGCAGACAAAATCAGAACAATGCAAGCTGCAGGCACCAGTACTGAGGAGTTCCAGGAACCTTTACCAGTACACTTTTTGGTTACTGATTTACCTTTTATTTCATCATTTTTTTTCTGTGGTTTTCAATGGGGACTTTTTAAACAAGATAATAGAGGTAATTCTAAGGAGACAAATTTCCTTAGAACTGGATTGCTGAGACATTCATCTTCGCTGCAGCTGTTAAAGACAAACAGCATGGGGAATCAGCGTTGAATGGCTAACTCTTGGGCTCCAGCATTCAATACCTGCGCCACAGGGAAAGGTTAATTATCTCCCCGGTAGGCTTTGGAGCACAGACACTATCTGATTTGTTTGTTTGTTTAAGGTAAAATCAATACCATGATGAAGGAAGCTGGTTTGTTTTGATTTTTTAAAAAAACTTGAACGTTACATTAAAGCAATAGTTCTCAACCCTGAGCAACGGGACTTCCCCCTAACCTCATCTGTAGGAACTTCACTTGGCAACCTCTGGAGCTGTTTAGTAATCACAGCTCAGGGGATGCTACCAGCATGTAATGAGTAGAGCCAAGGATACTGCTGAACATGTGTGGTGCACAGGACAGTCCCCCACAACAAAGAATTAACTGACCCAAAATATCAATAGTGTTGTGCCAAGAAACCCTGCCTTAAGGAAATCAAACTGTTTCCTGAGTTCAGGGGGAAAAAAAAAACTGATGTAATTATTTAATTTGAAAAACTTTTTTCCCATCGTTTTTAGAGAGAGGGAAAGGGAGAGGGAGAAACATCAGTTCGAGAGAGAAGCATCTACTCGGTTGCCTCCTGTGCCTGCCCCGAATGGAGGCTGCACGTTCCCAGACCGGGCACTGAACCTGCAACCTTTCAGTTACAAGACGACCCTTCAAACAACTGAGGCACGCCAGCCAGGGCTGCAGAAATGTTTTTAAAACAGCCTTTTCCAAGTACATTTTAGATTACTTTTGCATTTTCTCTGTCTGTTCATATGAAAGCCTTGTGTACAAAAGCACTTTGAATCCTAATTCTGCAACCATTTTATTGTTATTATACAAGGTCTGGCACAAATAATGCCCCCGTTCTATTACAAAATCCTTTATTGCAAAATCATAAGCATGTAATTCTGTAACATAACAATATCACACCGAAGCACACCATATGACATTTTAGGTGAAGTGTTCAAATGAAAACTATAAATTATCATACACATTATTACGCTACTAACCACACTCAAGCAGGCCTTACTTCTACGAGACCCTATATTTGCTCTAGTTAAAGAATTTCTTCTCTTTATCTAGTATAACTATAGCAGCTGAACCACCGCTCTGCTTTTCGTCTCCACCTACCTCGTTAATTAAAATGAGTAAATATTAAATACTGTCGGGACCCATGTAGGAGGAAGTGCTTTGTGACACACATTCACACTTAAAAACTACCATTCTCCACATGAATAAGTACATTTCCAAGCAAGTGACAGAGCTATTTAGTCTTCTTCACTGCAGTTTTCGCATGCCGTTTCTGTCTCTGCTATAAAGTGGCGATGCTCTGTCGTATTTGATTAGTTTCCCATTTTTTCCTCCCCGCATTAAATCTGCATCCACATGCCTTTGTGAGGCTCAAGCTGCTTCTGCGACCTCCCGCCTTTCTTCGCTGCTCCTAATAGTTCGCTTTTCTCACAGAAATCCATTCTCTAATTCGTATGAACAACATGGTAAACAGTTGAGTAACTGAGGAAAAAAAAAAAAGTTATTTGCATTGTTCAAAAATCCATCTGCAATGTGAAATTTTGACTTGAGAAGAAAGCATATTGACAAAGCCTATCTTAGATGCAGAAAAAAAATCAATTTACCAGGATAATAAGGTGACACTGAGAAAAGACTTTTTCTAATAGAAATAACACAAAAACTGGATTTGGAGCAGATGAAATTTCTCAACTTACAAAAAAATAGAACTAATATTCTGTAACTTTAATGATAGTATAAAACTATATTTTTTTCCAAATAAAGAACTTGTAGTTAAATACATAAACACCCAATTTTAAATAAAAAGAACTCTAAAATTTGAAGATTACTTGGAACACAAGTATGGATGAGGTATATAAGCATTTATAGGAAAACAAAATAAAAAGAGCTACATGAATAATTTAGGGCAATAAAATAAGGTAAAGATTGAAAAAGCATTTTTGAAGAATGTTACCCCTAATACATATGCCCAAACATGAGAAGTTTAGCTTAGAAGAAAATCAAGCAGGAAAGTATCAGTAGAGGTATGAAAGACACAGATTTTTCTAATGAAATGGTAAAGTATATAAACAAATACAAAAGATTCTCAGAAGAATTTCAAAAGAAGTTATTTCTTTATGGTAATCACAAAATCCAAACAATCAAAATCTCCACATGTTAAAGTAGCAAAGTGAATTCACAGATATTTATTGCTAGTGTACTCTAAGCGATTACTGATACAATAACTTGCTTAGCATTTGTTTTATGACATACTCTATGGAAGATGGGAAAAATGCCCATGTTGTTCCAGGACTCAGCCCACTGTCCAGCTCTGTGCTACATACGTGGACTACTACTGATTATGGATGTCCAAAGGCACAGAAACTCCAAGCCAGAGGAGGCTTCCAGGAAGAACTGGACCTTAACTAATAGACGAAGTAAAGACATGGATGAGTAGAGTGGACACTTCAGAGTGGAGGAAATAACACAGACAAAAGAGATATTGTGGCGAGCATGTTGTAACAGTAAAAAATTCAGTTTGGTTTAAGGCACAGGGCCAGGAGTAGGCTAGGGATTCAGGTAGTGTAGTGGCTCATAGTTTCTTAAACACTACTGAGAGAAGGAAAGACAACCAAATTCTATGTACTGGTAAGTGTTATGAAGTTTGTTTTATTTTACATGATGAAACTATAATAACGGATTTTTCTTCTCTCTGTGAATAGCCGGTACAAAAACCTGGGATCTGAAGGGCAAACATCATAGCAAAAAGGTTAGATTCCACAAAAGAGGATGGGAAAAAACCCCAAAACTTTATGAGGATCCCCAAACAATAACAGACCTTTTGGCTTCCTGGGCAAATTATTCACAATGAAAGAAAAATCAAATAGTTTTCACCACTATTTAGCAGTAACTTTTTCCATAAAACAAGTGTGCACACTTGCGAAGATCCACTTGGGAGCAATTTTGCCAATATCACGCTGTATTAATACCTATAACTTTATAATGTCTGTATTATACACAGTACATTAAGTCATGCCATCTTGTCCTTCTTCTTAAAGGTTGTTAAGATATTCTTGGTCCATGATCTTGAATTTGCATTTTTATACACATTTTTTATTCAAATTGTCATTTTCAATAAAAAGCTGTTGGGAGTGTAATGGAGATGGCAATGGCTTTATAGTTTAATTTGATAAAAATAGGCAACTTTATAATACTGATTCCTCTCAGCAATAAAAATGGCACCTAGGTATCCTTTCATTGTAGCAATGTGTTATTTACAGAACTTTCTCACTACTCAGCTGAGGACTTTCTATAAAGCCGTAGTAGTCAAGGTACTGTGGTGTTGGCAGAAAAATACATGTGATGACCAATGGAACAAGCGAGAGCCCAGAGCTAGACCCACGTCAGTATAGTCAACTGACCTTTAACAAAGGTACAAAGACAACACAACGGAGCAAACACAGTCTCTCCAACAAATGGCACTAGAACAACTGAAAAACCATGTGCAAAAAGTCAGTGTAGATGCAGACTTCACATCCTTCACAAAAATTAACTCAAAATGGATCACAGACCTAAATGTAAAGTGCAAAGCTGTGCCAGATATGTGAAAATGTGAATAGCTAATATTTATATTGCATCCTACAAAATGTCATCCTGGTGCTACTGGACAGGCAACGTCCCAGAGTGAGTCTGCCTCAGGCCGGCCTGTAGTGTGTAGGTTCTTGACTGTGTGAGAAAGATTTCACAGCACAAGTCCAGGTGATTCTGAGAATACGTTCATTAAAGCTGGGGACAGTGAGACAAAGCAAGGGCTTAGGGTAGAAGAAGCAACAGGAGAGATCCTAGGCAGTGCCCTGCTTTGGTGCTCTGGAAATGTTGTAGGAAAGAAGAGGGCCACAGTGGGGTTGTTGTTAGCTCACTGGGAAGTCAGAGAAAAAGGGGGCCATGGAGACAGGTTCACGGATAAGCTGGGGATGAACCGCCACTGCCCACTGCTCCTCTGGTTGCAAGTCTCGTGGGGGCCCTTAGAGTCTAGGAGAAAATATGAAGTTCCTGCCCGGAAAGGGGCATGGGCATGCTCTAGACTCACTCGCAGGGGTGTCCAACCTTTTGGCATCTCTGGGCCACACTGGAGGAAGAAGAGTTGTCTTGGGCCACACATTAAATACATTGAGACATGTAATCACACACACAAAAAAAATCTCATAATGTTTTAAGTAAATTTACAATTTTGTGTTGGGCTGCGTTCACAGCCATCCTGGGCTGGCTGCATGTGGCCCACAGACTGCAGGTTGGACACTCCTGCATCTAGAGTGAGCCCACACCTGGGCTTTGAATTGAGGGTTTTTATCTCTCTTCTATGGGTGAGAATCTTAGAAGAGGATTTCAGCAGAATATTTATTAGTTTTCCAGGTATGTTTTTATTTTTATTTTTTTAGATATTTTATTTATTTACTTTTAGACAGAGGGAAAGGGAGGGAGAGAAACATCAATGTGTGTTTGCCTCTCGCACACACCCCACTGGGAACCTGGCCTGCGACCCAGACATGGGCCCCAACTAGGAATCTAACCAGCAACCCTTTTGTTCGCAGGCCAGCACTCAGTCCACTGAGTCATACCAACCAGAGCTCCAGGTACGTTTTTAATATGCTGATGCATCAAAACATGTATATGAGGGGGTGTGATCTGCTTCACTGTTTTCCTTCTCTCTTGGGTCTGTCTGGCTCTAATGGGGCTGTTGTTATTTGTTCCCCTGACTTCGTCCGTCCTTGGGTTTAGTGGGCACAAATGGCATTAATTGGGTCTCTGTCCTCTATCTCCCCGACCAGGGTGATTTAGGATATGTATTCTCTGGTTAGGGAGGGGAGGTATAAACCGTTTGCTCTCATGTGTCCTTGGTTGGAGAAGATAAGGTCTAGCAATTCACTAGCTGGCTGTAAGTTGTTGAAATTGTTCGGCCTTGTTCAATTTTCTTGTCTTCGTTTTCCTATTCCACTTGTCCAGGAATTTCCTAGCTTCTTACTATCCTGTCACACTGGTATTGAAACTGATGTGAGACAGTGAGTCTTAAGTATGTTTCAGCTGTAAAGAAACTACAGGATTTGAAGAAGGTAGGTAAGCTCTTGGTCAACTCAGTGAATATGTAAGGAACCTAACAAAGAAATCGTTTTCAGCTCCAAATTTTGGAATCTGCAGCCTGCCATCTCTGATTATAATGTTAAAGACCTTCATGTGCCTTAGATATATAGCTGAGAAAGAAGATTTTGATGATTTCTGATTCTACTCAGAAAATGAAATTAAATAAGTAAACAAGTGAATGAATGAGTGAATAAACAAACAAACAAATGAATGAATAGGCTAAAGTAAATGCTGGCTGAAGCTGCCGGTGCATCAGTAATTGAGTTAAGTGCCAGCCCAGTGGTCCTTTAACTCACAGCTAACATCAGTACGATGCTCTGTGGAATCAGGCTACCATGACAGAGGAAAATGTATTTTCAGGCACACCCTCATGTTTTTAGGTTATCGTCTGCCCCTGTGTTTGTGAAGAGCTAAATAGCTGACAAGAGGACTGACCAAGATAAAAACGAGCTGCAGCATCAATGGGATGCACGAGGTTAAGTTTATTTTGAATCTAACGTTTTCCAGAAGAGTTACTAGTTCACACCAACATGCACAAAAAACAGGTTACATAATACTGAAAAATATATTTTGGGATCGGCACATGGAAGATTGAAAAAGCAAATAAGGTAATAGGATGGGGCTTGGAGAATTTCATTTCTATGCCTGCCAGAGGTTCAGCATTTTTTAAGCTAAGTCTCTTGACATTTTCATGATGGCAGAAGATAAAACATTGCTTTCCAAAAGCATGCACACAGTCTTACCAGAAGACAATGTAACTGTAACCTGGGGTTATCTTCCTTGTTTTAAAAACCTTTCTTGGCTTCTATCTGTGAAGATTTTCAAGCTGACAAAGGATTTGGACCTATCTCTCTATTCTGTTGTAAAGAATATCAAGTCTCATTAGGTTATTCTTTCCACATTAAAAAGAACCACTTGAATATCATCAGTAAAACTGTATGTCAGTCAGCGTGTCTTAAATCTTCTGGTCCTTTCTAACAAGGTATCCCTCTGTCCAGTAGTTCCCCTACAAAGTTTTATTTATTTTCTTACTATAGGTTACTCTCCTATTTTGGCTGTTTGCCTGGTTTTCCTGGATACTTTGTATTTTTCTATTCTTTTCATTTGTTCATACTTGTTTTTGTGTTTTGTGAAAATATGTTGTTTCAAACCTATAAAAAGTTTTAAAATTATGTACAATAGGAAAAGGACTTTGAAGTATTTTCTGATATATTTCATATCATGTAAATACTGTTGTTCTAGAGACTCCTGTCTCCCCACCCTCTGCAGAAATGCCTTTCTGGTTTTCAGTGAATACTCTCTAAAACAAGGGCATCATTTTTCAGCTTTGACTTTCAAATGAAGATTTTCATTTGTTTGTTTGCTTATTTGTTGAAATTGGCAGCAGCGCAACCTTGAAATCCAGCTTTGTCAAGAGAGTAGGGGTTGTCTTCAGCATTTCAGAACTCCCGCAAGGCCACCAGACTCCTTATTTTCCATGACAGGTGCTTGAGGCTTGCTGCATGGAGTTGGGTGGACCAAAGACACCAAAATCCAAACCTGCTTTATCTTAATAGGAGCAGGGAAAGAAAAAAAGTGGGGGCACAAGGTAAAGAGAAAAGTGGCCTGAGGGTTTAGGTCTTTTGTAACTGAACTGGTTCAGAATGGAGGTAGGAGGGAGACCACCTGAATGCTGAAACGTAGGAGATGGCTTAAGTGAATTAGGATGCTTCCAAGTGTAATACTATGCACTTGTAATGAATGATGGCAGTCATGGTGTTTAATTACTGGGAAGAATAAGCTTGATTAAAAATGATGTTTAGTATAAAGATGTCAGGGAATCTTTGGAATTCAATTGGGAATGTAACATTAGGCTCTGGGAAACTGGGTTGATGCTGGGTGCTCACCATCTCTCTCTCTCTCTCTCTCTCTCTCTCTCTCTGTCTCTCACATTAATTGTCTCTGATTTTCACTGTGTTTCTGCTTCATTATTAACTCTTTCTCTTTCTCTCTTATCAGTTTTTCAGTTCATTTATCAGCTTACATGTTGTTCTTCCACAATGGCCTCAGGCCCCAAGTTTTTCCATTTGTTTTTCAAGTAAGTACCAATGTCCGAATACTCATTTTTGAACAGTGTCTGTTCACCTGTCGCGCTTCAGAAGTTCATAGCTGAACCTATAAACAATAGCTATGGGGCACAGAGGTCAAAGAGGGCATAAATTTGCCTGCTTCAGGGTCATGGTTAGGATCCATAAGATTTTTATGATGGGAATGTAAGAAAGGAAATTATATTTGTTGAATAAGCTGATCAAAAAATGTATGTTCCATAAGGTTGAGAAATCCTGAGTTTGCCAAGATTAGTCAGGTTTCCTTAATATAGAACTATTTAGAAGCTTTGATATATAAATGAACATTGCAAATATTCAGACTGGTGATGTAATATCCCGAATTAAATTGTCTAAAGCACTATCTTTTGGAGTTTCTTAAAGAGTAATTTATTGTATAGTTTTTTTAACATATTTTTAAATTTATAGATCCATTTTGGAAAGGAATGTTGTTTAAAAGAGTAGCTTCCCATTTTTATGAAATGCATATATTTAAATGTGAATATGCTATTCATTTGTTCATTCACTCAAAATCTATTCAAGGCCTACCATGTGGGAAATATTATGCTGATGCACAGAAGAAAATTTCTGAAATTTAAACAGCAAACGCACAATATTAAATAGCTATTACTTCTGGATTATCTAACCATGCTTAACACCTTTTTTAGTCAATTTTTTGCTTAGCAACATTTTCTTCTTCAGTGAACTATACTGCTCGAGAAAATAATGAAATAACTTTCTGTACTAAGTCATTCAAGAAAAAAGGAAGCTCTAGAAGGAAGTCTATTTGCATCATTAGTTACAATGTTGACACATCAGACACCACCAACCAAGTCCAGGAGCAGCCAAGGTTCGATGTATTAAAACACCACCTGCTGAGATGTTTACTCACGGGATCATGGGAATTTCTGTGCTGTTGGTATACTCATATATTTACAGGTCTTTTCATATTCAGAGACAAACTGCCTCTTTAAACCACTCAAATCTACTTTACTGGAAATCCCTTCATGCACTTGGGGCTTAAGAACATTGAGAATTAAAGAAAGAGCATTTGTATTTTTGCCATTGAAGTGGTTGAAGGGAGGTCAGACTTTTTCACTTAAGTGATTAAAGGATTTAACAACAAAGACATTACATTATTTTGTTCAGTAGCTGAATCAATCAACCTCTTCCACATGCATGGAAAGACTGTACTTTCTGCATGTTTGAATTAGGTGACTCTTGGCATGCTTTGTCCAATGACAGCATGAGCAGACATGGTGGATGTGACTCCACAGTGGAGGTCTGGAGAGCGAGGTGCAGCGGCCTGGCTTTCTCTTTCCCTTGGTCGTTAGAGGCGGCTTCATCACCACCCGGTTTCAGGAGGAAAGATGCAGAACAGAGCTGCTATCAACAGGCATCATTTATGGTGCCTGAGCAAAGACTGGTCCTTCGTCATGTTTACTTCCTGAGATTTGCAAAGATGTGCATCCCTGTAGCCATTTTTCCCCTCCTGGCTGACACACAGTTAATTTTACATCAGACAGTATTAAGAGTATGGGCTCTAGCATCCTACTTCATAGGTTCCAACCACAGCTCTGCAATAAATTTTTTGTGGGCTACCTCTGGCAAGTCACATGTACTTTTCTTCGCTTCATTTTCCTTAAAGGGGAATAATAAGACCTTCCTTTATAAGGGTCTCAGGAGGAGTACATGTAGTAATACATATGTGGAACTAAAAATTATCATGCCTTAGGTTTATATCATAATATTTTCTAGAAGCATTACCTAAACAGAAACTTTGTGACATTTCGGTAATTTAAAAATATGGTTAGAAGAGAACCTGTCATCATTATCGTTAAGAGTTTTAGAAGCCAGCCTGGACCGGGTAGCCTCGTTGGTGTGAGTGTCGTCTCTGACACACCAGGGTTGCAGGTTGGATCCCCACTCAGGTCTCGTACAAGAATCAATCAATAAGTGCGTAAGTAAGTGGAACAAAAATTCGATGTTTCTCTCTCTTTCTCTCCCTCCCTTTCCTTCCCTTCCTCTCTCTCTCTAAAATCAATAAAAATTTTTTAAAAAGAGTTTTAGAAGTCAGTTTCCATAAGGATATTGATTTCACAAAACTTGCTCATGAAAACATGAGCAGCTCTAGTTGGCATGAGCTATTTTAACTGTTTTTCTTCTAAATTAGGATGCAAATTACTATCACCACCTCTACTGTTCATGTTAAAGATATATTGCTGAGTTTCACCATATACATCTAATGAAGGTTATTTGTTATTACGAAGAGAAAAACAGAGAGGACAGCAATGTCACAAGAAAGAGAGGGCCGTGATTACTGAAATTCCTTTGTGACTAAGGAAAGGCAGGAACCGACTGGAAATGTGGCTGGGAAATGTGCTCATTCTCTCTCATATTCATGGTGATAAAACTACTGTACTGCTCTTAAAACATCAAGTGCTGACAATTTATCTCAGGTGTTTAGACTGAGTAGTGGTCTTGGATTGATTGTAGGAAGATGAAGCTGCAACTGATTTAGGACTTAGAAAAAAGTCAGCTTTTAACTCCCACATGGTTAGAAACAACAGAGCTACCCCCATGGAGAGAAGGAAAGCAGGAGGGTGTCCTGCAGCCTTTTTGTGTCTGCGCGCTCATGACTTTCACAGCCACGTGAGTAAGTGAACCAGAGAAATTTTTAAGGGGGGTGGTGATAATTTCTTGATAGTGTAGGAAATGCTATATACATACTTTGAATTTTAGAGCTGAAAATTATTGATTGAGTTACGGTAGTTGGGGATATGAAAACTCAGAGTTGCCTGTTGACGTGCATAATTTGGAGGCACAGCTATTTTAAGAGACACAAATATCTTGTCCTCAGGGAAGCAGGGAGGTCAGAAGAAATGACTCCATATTGTTTTCATCTGGGCTTGCTGGCATCAAGACTGTGAGATGTGGGAACAGCTCTGGGCCAGGAAAGCATGTCCTACTCTTGTTTCCTTTGAACACTGAAGGATACGGCTCAGAGTGCTGAGTGACTAGTTGCAGATGGATGTGATCTGCCACATTCTTTTGGTATAGTAAAATCTATGCCTCCCATTTTAGTAAGAGTTTGTGAAACATTGAATTATTTTTATTATTGAAGGAAAAGTAAGAAAAAGAAATGGTTTAATTTTTCATTCAAGAGAAGTCTCAAGAGGGCTGTTTGTCCAAACGGATGGGGTGATTTATAATTTATTATTAGTTCCTACTACATGTGGTCAATTAATCTTGGTTATTTGTTCTCTTAGGAATGATGTTACTCCAAATACTCTAAAGCAAGTTGTAAAGAATCTGGCTCCTGGGATGTCAAGAAAAACCAAAGGTGAGGTCGTGAAAAACTATGTTCATTTGCTCTGCTATGCTCACACTAGTCCTGCATGTAAAAAATGGTCATGCTTAATTTATCAATTAGTGATAAATTGGTGGATACACAAAATATCATCCCTGGACTTGGGAATGATTCGCTGGTTATAGAGTTCTAAAAAAGCTAAAAATAAACCTCATTTTTACCACTTTTATTAGCAAGTTTTAACTTGCTAATGGATGCCAGATCAGAGAGTCAAAGCAGCCAGATGAATAGAGTATTTACATCTTACTATTAGTGCTAGTACAGATTTTTAAATGACTTATACATCTCTCCATGATGCTAAGGGAATATGTCTATGTTGCTGAGCAACAAGAGGTTGGCATGAAAATCCTATTGGCTCAAAAGAATGTAGCTTTAGAAGCTCAGGTAGTTTTGCAGAGAAACAGACAAAAAACCAACTGGCCTGGGAGAGGAAGTGCGACATTCTTATCCACATTCTGCTGGTAACGGACCATGTAAGCTTGGGCTTCTCTTTTCCTATTTAAAAAAGAATAACTAGACCATTTGTGAGTCCCCTTTCAGCTTGTCTTACATAGTTTGTGTTTCTGTAAACATAGGTGTTTGCTGCCAGTATTGCGTGAACTAATACAGCTGCCTCTCCTAATAGGATGGCTTTCCTCCACCGGTTGGAGATTTGGCCCCTTGCTGCTAGACCCCACGGGGGCAGCTGTCCTTTAAAGACTATTGGTGGTGGCCACCAAGTAGAATAAGCCGGTGCCAGTAGATAGTTAATAATAGACATATATAAATAAATGCAGGGTGGGACAAAAGTAGGTTTACTATTGTGAGTACAGGAAATAGTTTATTCTTGTATGATTATTAATCATTGTATTGTTTTCCATACAAACCACTGTAAACCTACTTTTGCCCCACTGTATACAATCGATCCTCACTATTTGTAGAGTCTATATTTGCAAATGTGCCTACTCACTAAAGTTTATGTTTAACCCTGGAATCAATGGTCATGGTGCTTTGTGGTCCTCCGCAGGTGTGCACATAGCAGCAAAAGGCTCGAGTCTCCTGACCTGTGTTCTTCCCGCTGCATCAAACAAGGCGACTCGGTCTTCTCATTTCAGCTCTAACTCTATAAAAAGTGTGCTTTTCCTCAGCTATTAGGTGCTGTGTTTTTCTCATTGTTTTGCTTTTTGCTTGCATTTTTGCTATTTAAAATGACCTGTAAGCATAGTAGTACCGACATGCTACCTGGTGTTTGGGAGCTCAAGAAGGCTGTGATATGAACACTTAATGGGAAAAAATCCGTGTGTTTGTAGATCATTTGCTTCAGGCCTGAGTTACTATGCTACTGGCCACGAGTTTAATGTTAATGAATCAACAATGCATATTAAACAAGGTGTCTTTAGACAGAAACCCACATTAAATAAGCATATGTATCGAGGGGTGGATGAAGGTGTTGAGAACAGAAGCTCACAGATATTGTCCCAAGGAGCAGTGGTTCAGAATTCACCAATCCGTTTTTCATGGTGACTTTATAGAACTACCATGAATGATGACAATTGGTTACACACAGGGGAAGCACTTCTGCATGTATGTGTGTGTTGTAGGCATGTATGTGCACGTGCTTCCCTGAAGGCTGCCCCTACATTATTGAGTCCTTTCCTCCAGGCCTTTGGGCCAGTATGAATGTATGTATAAAAAAGTCATCAGGAAGTTTCACGTACAGAACCTATGTCATGACCTCCAAATATGACTTGATATCTGTCCCCCACATGATTCTGCATTCATATTTTTTATCTCAATATACAGACTATATGATATAAGCCAGCTTTAAATGAGACGATGTGCAGTCACCAGTCATTTTCTATATGAGGTATGAATGTGGGCTATGTAGCCTTAGAAAGCTTAACATGGAACACTGATGCTGAGTAATGTATAGCTGACGGTCTGGGAACAATTTTCTCAATTCTACAGTATGCAAAAAGTATTCCATGAGAGCTTCCAGGCCAGCACTGGAAGTGTGTGCACATCTGTTTACACCTTGGACATATCTTTATATCAGTAAACTGGGATTAGATATGGTATCTGATTACTTAACAAGTGTTTGTTAAGATTCACAGAGCTTAGAAAGGTTTGTGTGATCATTGAAGTTATCATTTGAGTCCTGAATATCACAGAGCTTTACTAGCCACAGCAGAATTTGGGATTTGTAATCTAAGCATCCTTTTGGACACTCCCTAAGAACAAATAACGTGAGCTGTCTACCATAGTGGACAATTTGGAGAGAAAACGAGCCTAGAGAGTGTAGGAGGTAGGTACCAGGATACAAAAGTGCTTTTAGTGTTACTGAATGGTTTGAGATTCTGCGAGTTTTTCATCACATGTGGTCCAGTGACCACAGGTTTCTGGCTAAGAGAGACAGTCAGAGGAGTAAGGAACCTGGAGGGATGTGGGGTGTCCCAGATCCAAGTGTTAGTTTGCAGTTTAGGATTTACCAAGCACAGTTAAGTAGCACCCCCTCCGAAGGCTTTTTCATGCAAACCACAGTAGAACTAACTCCCCACAAATGGATTTTGAGTAACCCCTTGAAAGTTCACACATGCAGGGCAGGAACTGAACAGTCCACGTGAGCAGAGGGCCTTCTGGGCCCGCCGCCTCCTCTGGTGAAATGAAACGGTATCATCTGACCCTCAGGAGCAGAAAAGCATCATTTAATTATTATTCCCACCTCCATTTTTTTCTCATCCTTCTATCAAAATAAGGTAAATATTGTCTCACATTCAAACTGACAAATGGAAATCTCACTTGTTACTAAATGCCTTAAGAAATTAAACATTTAGCCCTGGCTGGTGTGGCTCAGTGGATTGAGCACAGGCCTGCGAACCAAAAGGTCATTGGTTCGATTCCCAGTCAGGGCACATGCCTGGGTCACGAGCCAAGTCCCCAGTTGGGGGCATGCGAGAGGCAACCACACACTGATGTTTCTCTCCCTCTCTTTCTCCTTCCCTTCACCTCTCTCTAAAAAATAAATAAGTAAAATCTTTTAAATAAGAAATTAAAAATTTAGTATTTTTATTTTTACTTATCATGGCAGAAATTTTCTTTAAAAAGAAGTCCACATTTCAATAGTGATGCTATTGAATGCCTTTTAGCACATGCCGGGGAGGAGGGTAGGGGGTAAGGATGTGGTGCAAGAGAGACGCCCCTCTGGTGCAACATTTAAGAAGACACCAAAGCAAACAAACAAAAAGAACCCCTCAGAAATCAAAATAACATTTAATGTAATATTTTTAAAAACCAAACTGAATACAATATCTATCAGGAGCAAAATATTGAAAATAAAGACATAATAAATATTCACCCATTCATTTCAAAAGTATTTATTCAATGCTAAAACTAGGCAACAGAAATATTTTATGAGCTGCAAATACGGCAGAGAGCAAATGGCAAGCTCTCTGTCACCAGGGAACATTGTAGAACAAAGTGGTCCAAGGTCTCTTTTTCCCCTTTGACAACAGTATATCAACTAAGTAAAAGCCAGTTTCAGAGCCAGCTCCTTTTGCAAGGTTTCCAGCAAAAGCAAAAATCAGGAAAGGGGGGAATGAGACTATCATGACCATTGTCTTTAAATAAAAAAGAAAAAAAAAATGGAGTCAATTAGAGATCCCAGGCGAGAGAAAACTGCCCAGACTGGAATGAGGAATTGTTATGGTGCCGGGAAGAAGCTTAAAAGTCAAAGAAAAGAAACCAGTGCCCTCATCCCTTGTTCGCACAGCTACTGCTGAGCACCTATCAGAGCCAAAAACTCTGACAGGCCTCAGGGATACAGGGAAGATGAGCAAAATTCTCGACAGAACGTACCTCTTAGTCATCATTAGGAAGGGGTTGCCTCCCTCTCCGACTGCTTTCCCCAAGATTGTGGCCGGAAGAACAATTTTTTTGCAAGTGGAAAACTGAGTTGAGTCTGTGATGGCTAAGAAATCAAGACTTCCCTTTTTTCTACCAATTTCTACCTGACCCAGTGGTAGAGACCCTGGCTGGGGACAGTGTCATCCCCAGACCACTAGCACCAGACATCATCATCTGGGAGCTTGTAACCCACAGAATCTCATATTTTGCCCACACCTACTGAGTCAGAATTTACATTTTAACAAGATCTCCAGGTGATTCATCTGCTCGTTAAAGTTTAGAAAGCAATGGTCTAAAAATAATAAATGAATTCTTAAGAAGAAAAATATTCCCCATGATTTTATCTCCTTAAATAAAGCAGAAGTTTATTTTTTCTACCTTATAAATTCCTGCCCTTATCCATCCATACTTTATATGTGGTCTTAGCCCAAGTTCATAAAATTTCATTTTCTTCAAAGTTACTATTTACTGGTAATATTTCAACATCTTTTTTAATTATTGCATTTACTGGCTGCATGACATTTCCTCAAATGTGTATATATGATGTACTTTGCTAGAACTTAAAAATGGTCCATAAATCTTTAACACTGGAGATGATTTAGATAGGGTGGCAATAGCCAACTGTTATGGACTAAATGTTTTGTCCCCTCAATATTCCTGTGTTGAAGTCTCATCTCTTGACATGATCGGATGTGGACAGGGAGGGCTTTGGAAGGTTGTTAGGTGTAGATGAAGTCATTCAGGTGGCACCTCCATGATGGGCTCAGTGCCCTTCTATAGAGAGTCAGAGGCCAGGGTCCCTCACACAACAAGGGACATCGTGTAAGGGTACAGTAAGAAGATGCATGTCCGCAAACCAGGAGGAGGGCCCTCACCAGACACCGAATTTGCTGGCACCTTGATCTTGGATTTCCAGCCTCCTAAACTATGAGAGAGATGGCTGTTGTTGAAGTCACCCTGCCTGTGGTCATCTGTCACAGCAGCCTGAACTGACTAAGACATCAATACAACGTGTGTAGATTCTTGGTTGCTTTGCATTTATTGTCACATGTAAGATTATATATCACTGGATATAAGCACGCTTGAATTATTGTTCAGTTTTACTATATTTGTATACAAATGCTTTGTTCCAATATGTCCTGTCTCCAGCATCCTGTGAGTGTCAATGTCACGATGATATTCTTAGCATTATGTTTTTAAAGAGATGCAGATTATGCTAATTTAATAATTATAAAGTGACAATCCCTCTTAACTAAAATACATTTGTATTTTATATTTAGATGATTTCAATGTGAAATATAGACCAATTTTTTAACAAAAATAATCTTGATACCCAAGAATACATATTAAGCATTTAAACAAAAAATGCCAAAACATCGTTTAAGAGTTTAGTCTTTTTTTTAAGAGAGATTTTATTTATTTATTTTTAGAGAGAGGGGAAGGGAGGGAGAAAGAGAAGGAGAGAAACATCAATGTGTGGTTGCCTCTCACATGCTTCCTACTGGGGACCTGGCCCACAACCCAGGCACGTGCCCTGACTGGGAATTGAATGAGCGACCCTTTGGTTTGCGGCCAGCACTCAATCCACTGAGCCACACCAGCCAGGGCCACAACATCTTTTTTAACAAAATCTTTCACTAATAGGTGCCTATGTTTTTCAGCACTGACACAGGCTACTGGTCTCAGGCGGGAAACACATCAACTCCTCAGCACCGATGAGGAGACTATAAGAAGCTCTACATCAAAGCTCCCTGGGAAGAGGCTGCACTTCTCCAGCTGGTGGTGGGATTAGAAGGAGAACTCAGCGTTAGGAAGAGGAGCCTCTATATAACACACTCTGGGGTCACTGAAATGTGCATTCCTGGTAAGTGGTGGTCCTTGGAAGTTTTTTCACAAGATATTTGCTTTACTTCAGTGAGACAAAGCTGTGATTAGAATGATAGTTAAGTGCCAGTTTTGCCAATTTCTGTCTGATGGGAGATCATTTCTTTGACTTCTTCACACTTTGGTTTTCTCCTCTATTTAGAAAAAAAAGGGACGATCGTGTTGCATGAGGGTGTTATAATAGCATGTAAATCATATAATGGCTGCTCAATATTAGCTCCTGTTCACAACCTGGGAGCCTCTAATCTCCACTACCGACTTCCAGCATGTGCCATTAAGAAATATTTCAAATATGCGAGGTTCCATTATTTTTATTCTCCATGGATATACTAAGAATAATCTTGGCTATTTTTGCTTGGAGTGGGAGTTATATATTATGACCAACCATATCCTTGCTGGCTGACTACAAAGAAAAGGCACCTAAGCATGAATTGGTCCATGTGCAGAACTCACTGTGCAGCTCCAAGAGTTTTTTTATATCAGTGAAGACCAGTCAAAAGGAGATATCCCCACAGGCATGCCCATCAATGTAAAGGTATGGCCACCGGTTTAGCAAGCTCCTTTTCAGTCCATGCATCTGTTTCAGATATGACATAAAGACATTAAGCGAATGCCCCAGAGGACATAGCGAAATATTGTACACTCAATTTTTAAAAAGCAACTGAAAAGCTCTGGTTATTGTTAAATTGGTTTTGTTTCTTTTATTACTGGCTGGATTATATGACACTTTAATAGTACATAATTACATCATCGATCTAAAAAGCGAGATGAGTTTAAAAACACAGAAATCTTGCCATTTGGCTCCATAAGAAAAGCAATTACCAGTTTCATATGAGTATTTTCTCTCATATGTGTATGTTTACCCATCTCTACTCTCCATCATAAATTTCTAGGTTCCTAGATTAAACTATAGGAAATCTCAGCATTTTGAGTGGATTATGGTTCATGTTTCCATATGCCATGTTTCTGCCTTTGCAACAGATTGGAATAGAGCAAACTGTTTGCATTCATAGATTGAAATCTTTGGCATTCTGCTTGGAAAATAGTATGACTTTTTTCTAAACAACTAGCGTAATGTAGATGTGTAGTAACTAATCCTACTGTGTAACATGGTTTATGTTTTAATGACTTTAAATACAATAGAATCATGCAAAATGACAGCTACATCAATTTTAGCCATCTGGTATTCTTTAAATTATACCCTTTTTGTAAATGGGATAAGGAGATTCGCAAAACATTTGTAAAAACATTTCTGAGTCAACTTAAATTTAGAAAGGTATAATTTTCATATATTTTATAGTCTGAGATTAAATAAAATGAGCTGTGACATGATAAAAGCCAAAATATTTTACGATGCCATGGGAGGTAATATTTATGTGTAATATTTATGAGGAATATTTCAATGAACATGAATGACACAGTATTGTCATGTCCCAAAACCGAGGTACAAGTAGATTGTTTGACTACCTCACTATATAGCACTTTAAAAAAATCCCCCAATGTTTAATTTGTTTGAATATCACCAAAATTGATAAAGACTCATCTTAGAGTACTAGATGTACTCAATGAACTTAGGAAACCGAAAGGAAACATAATCCAAAGAAATTCAGTAATTTGATATTTTACAATGTATGCCCTATTTTTATAAAATCCAGTAAGTTACAACTGAAATGTACTTCAGAGAGTTCTCAAAGAGTAGGAGAGGGGAACCTTCAGCCCATGTGACAGTAGGTCTTGGATCTTCCATCAAGTCGGATGGCAGTGCTTGAAACTTAGCTTGGGTCTTTAAGAGACAGATGATGGAATTATCTCTATTAAAAACAGTGCAAATGAATCCACTAATAACCTTCTCATTTTACATTATCAGTCTCTTGATGCACAGGTCAGGAGTAGAAAAGGTTAAACATCGGAGAAAGAGGGGGACAACACGAAGACTGAAGCTATCAGATTCACTGCTAAATACAGGATCCATCACAGTAAGGCCTGCTTGAGTGTAGTTGGTAGGATAATAATAGGGGCGTAATAATTGATAGTTGTAATTTGGACATTTCACCTAAAATGTCAGATGGTGTGCTTGACTGTGATCTTGGTAAGTTACAGAATTAGGAGCTTATGATTTTGTAATAAAATAGGGGCATTATTTGTGCTGGACCCTGCATATGTCCACTTAACTGAAGCTTCATTTTTTAAAAATGTTATTCTGTATGCCAATTGGAAAACAGAATTTGGAGTTTAACATCACCTCTTAGAAATACACCAGTGCTTATCAAGGAAATGCCTGGTATCTGAGTCATTGCTTCCCTAGAGACTGTTTAAGAACACCTCCTAAGTGTAGGAGGTGCTGTGTTCATCAAGGAACTCTGGAATGTTAATACTTCGCCTTGAGTTTTATTTGCAAAAGACTGTGAGGCAAAAACTGATAGAAATGAGAAGTGAAGTAGACTGACCCACAATAATGATGGAAAATTTCAATATTCATCTCTCAGAAATGGATGGAATAGCCGCAAAATCAATAAGGATATAGAAAAGCTAAATCAGTCAAAAATTCCTATGTTGAAGTTTTATCCCCTCCTCGTACCTCAGAACATGACCCTATTTGAAGACACAGTCTCCTTAGCTCTGCATATAGGGTTTTTCTTACTTAATGACATTCAAAGGACGTCATTAGGGTAGGAGCTAACCCAATATGAATGGCATCCTTATGTGGAGAGGGAATGTGGACACAGGAAAGATGGCCATCTACTATAAGCCGTGAAGACAGGTCTGGGGCAGACTCTCCCTCACAGCCGTCAGAAAGAACCAGCCCTGCTGATGCCTTGATTTCAGTCTTGTAGCCTCCAGAACTGGAAGAAACTAAACTTCTACTGTTGAGGCCCCCTGGGCCGTGGTACTTTGTTACAGCAGCCCTGGACACCTGATCCAGGGCTACACTATTTGGTACTCCTGCTGCATCTGTCTGTTTTCAGTCATTGCAGTTAACAGGTTGTAATGTTATTTAAATTATCTTCTAATAAGCAATAATATAGTTCCCACAAGACAGGGATCACATTTTCTTGTTCGCGGTTGTATCCTTAGGCTCTAACTCAGCACCTGTTATTAATAATTTTAAAAATGTATTCACGGGCTAAGTGGCATAGTTACATAATTATTTAGTGATTTTAATAGGGAAATCTGACAAGTGCCACAGAAGGAGGAAACAGAAGAAGGCCATAGAGAATGTATATGCAAAATAATTCTTTCAGACTAGTTTGAATGCCTTCTATGCACCAAGAACTTTATAAACACTAGGTCATTTAATTCCCATTTTGATTATTAGAAAAATGAGAACAATAGGAGTTATTAATAAACTACCCAAGAATATACAAGATATCAAGGAGGTCTGAATCCATCCAAAGCAGGAGTCAGCAGGCTTTTTCTAGAAAGGACTGGATGGTAATTACTTTAGGCTTTACAGGTTACCCAGTCTCTGTTGCAACTACTCAGCTCTCATAGTGTAAAAGGAGCCACAGATGAGTAAGGGGTAGGTGTGGATGTGTTCCAATAAAACTTTATTCACAAAAACAGGAAGTAGACTACATTCAGTGGTGGTTTGTCAAGCCCTGATCTAAAGTCTTATCTCGTCAATCTACTAGTTCACACATCTTGCCAAAACTGAATTTAAAATTGAAATGCAATCTTTATTCCCTTTTTTAAAGCCTGTATAAGAATCCAATTAAGAACTAACCGTCTCTGTATTTTTAACACATGATGTATCCCTCACTGTGACAGCTTAATTAGTATACAATCCATGCCTAGTTAAATGTAAATGAAGTGCTTACTTCATGGTTATTTAAAATGCTCTCTTGTATCATGAGTAGTTATTAAAAGCCTCATTGACACGATTGCTTATTTTGTTTTAAAATGTATTGTCAAGCTGCAAGTTGGCGGGTTTTATCTATTCTTTTTCTAAATACTAAACAATTACACGGCATGGAAGGAAAATGTCAAATGGAGTATCTTCTTTGGGGCTTAGACTATAAAAACTGGTATAACGGTATTAACACAACAGATTATGTATTCAGTGAATATGTATATGATGTACTGGGTATCATGGTCCGAGGCCTGTGGGGGACCTATTATTTTAGTGGGGTGAAGAGCACACTTTTAATATCTGTTACATCATTTTTCACCTTGCATGGTAATTTCGTTTTTGTCTGAGTGTCATGATGGCGAGAGTGATTATCTTTGTATGGGAAAGAGGATTCTGGAATCTTCAGCATGATTTCTTTTACTGAATAACTTTGGCAGGTACACATAGATGGGCTTCATCAGGCAACATTTAAAAAATCATCCTATTTAAAGAAATGTGTTTTAAGTCAACAATCTGAACCCACATTTTAAATTTGGACAGGTTACCTGAGGATCACAATTTAGAAAAAAACTCCCCTCACTTCTTAGATCAATTTGAATTCTCAAGTAACTGCTTTCACACATGATGTAAAACTCAACAGAACTGGCAATGGTGGCATCCTGTGATGATTCCCCAGGGCTCTGGAGGGATGTCTGCGGTCTGCAGCCCAGACGGTGAAGGTCTGGAAGGGTCTCGGAGTTCCTCATCCGCGCTGACCTCCTAACACAGAGAAGCAGGATCAGAGAGGAACCGCGTAGAAAGAGGATTTATTCTCACAAAGGGTGCCCTAAATTCACATCAAAGTGAAATGACAAGCAAAAATATTTCTTTTCCCCAAAATAAAACAAACAAATAAAGAGAAAAATAGTGTCTTAATAAGGTTGGGAGAAAGGTACAAACCTACAAGACAAAATAATAAGTTAAAAAAAAAGGAAGCTAGATTCGTGTGAATAGAGAACTTGCTGGCCTAAAGCTAACTCTGAAAATCACTTTTCAGGGAGCGGCTATGCAAAGGGAGGCATTGGCCAGCTAAACAAGATAATGCATGAATAGAAGTAAAATGAGAGCCAAATCATTGGATGGCCACATATTCAGATGTGACTCCAAATCAGAAATGAGGACTAGCATGTCATGCCCAGGATCTTCTTGAGAACATTCATCTTGGTGATTTACATAATGAATTATCTAATATGAGGGTTTGGAGTTTGGATCCAAATACACTATGAATTTCCTGTTTGCCCTCAGATCAGTAGAAAATATATATGAATCTGACATGGAGAATTCTTTGTTAAGAATCAATAAGAAAAAAAATCAAGAAAATAGTTTACTCTCCAAAAACAGTTTCCATGCTTCCATTCAAATACTTACAAATAAATGTTAGAAAAGAATAGGCTGCCTGGACAGTTTAGTAAATTTTAGAAAAGCAATTCATTTTAAACATGTGATAATAATACTGTACAATATTTTTCTTGAATAGGCCTGTAATTTTAAAATGGTGAATAAAAATAAAAAAACAAGTGCATTTAAAATTTATATGTATATATTAAGGTTTTAAAGTGTGCTTTATTTAAACTGTGAACAAAATTTTTATTTAAAATTTAAATGGATTTTTGGAGACATTTTATTAAAGCAATTAATATGGTTGTTTTACTTGTGCATTGAGTGTTTTCCAGTTGAGTAGTTACTATAATTATGTCATTACAATAATTATGCAATTACTCTCTGTAATTATATCATTTAATTATATAAGTATGCTTATAGGAATTAGTTGTATAATTAGAACATGTAATTACATAGTAAAATAGAAAACTGTATTTTAAAACATACTAAGTTGGATATATTGATCTATTCCAAATTGCAATATTCAGAGTATTGTGATGGTTTTATTCTGTGTAAAATCTTTGTTTCTTTTTTTCTTTATTGTTTTTCAAGTACATTTGAAAAACATTTCCATTTTCCCCCAGCCCCTCCCCCCCC